>PVKH010033799.1:0-11971 GCA_004027955.1 Chaetophractus vellerosus
TCCTCCTTGTTGTTTTTGCGCTTGCTTCTTGCTCTCTGTGTCCATTTGCTGTGTGCTTTCTGTGTCTGCTTGTCTTCTCTTCTTTTTGTCTTCTATTTAGGAGGCACCAGGAACCAGTCCTGGAACCTTCCGATGTGGGAGAGAGGTGCTCAATCACCTGAGCCACCTCAGCTCCCCGGTTTGTTGTGTCTCTCCTCTTTGTCTCTTTTTGTAGCGCCAGCTCTCTGTGTAGGCCAGCTCTCCACATGGGCAGAATCGCTTTAACCAGGAGGACTCGGGAAACGAACCCAGGACCTCCCATATGGTAGATGGGAACCCAATTGCTTGAGCCACATCAGCTTTCCCCTGAGTTGGTTGTATCATTTGCTTTGCTTCTGGTTCATTTTCGTTTATTCAGGAGGTACTGAGAACCAAACCTGAGACTTCCCATGTGGGAGGCAGGAACTCAACCCCTTGAGCCACATCCACTCCCCCCTTATATTATTTTTAAAGTATCTATTAGGCTAATTGGGCATGTTAGACTTTACACTCACTAATTCATTTATCTCATATTTTCATTGAAGTTAGTCACTCTTGATCTCTCACAAAGATGCCATAATATTTATAGAAGTGATTTCCATGGTTTCATTTAACTGATATCCATTTGCACAAACTGAGTAAGTCAGTATTTGTGAGACTCAAGAGTTTAATACTGAGATAATGTGACTTCCTACTGACCTAGATGCAAAACTGGGGCATGGCATTAGGGAGTGGGGCAACTCACTGGTAAAGAGCCACCCCGCTCAGTCTCATAGTTATATTTTAGCATGTTTTCCTTTTCATTTGATTAAGTGGCTATTTGGTAGAGATGGTAACGCTAGAGATTCAGCTTGCTGGATTGTTAAACACATGATGATCTCAGATTTATTTGCATATATAATTAATTTTTTTTAAATTAGAGGTCATTTTTAAATTCAGTACATTCTAAAGCCACTTGCAAATGAGCACATCAATTTACGTGAGTGCACTAATAAGTCATTCACGTTTCTTTAGTGACTGCTAATAGTAAAAGTCAGTTGGTTTCAAAAGACCAAATGTTTCAAATGTTGCAGCCATAAAAGTAAACAATCATTTAAAAAGATGTTTTCTTTGCATTAATATGAATTTAATTTAACTTATTGGAATTGCTTTTTAAAATACAGATCAACATTTTAATGCAGCCATTTGGTGTAACAATAAAATAAATCTATGGTATACTCTTAACAGGGATGAAAACATTTGTAAATGGCCTTCTTAGCGAATACTGTTCTTTAAAGAGGTATAATTTTTAGAGTAGGCTTCTGATTAGCTCAATTACATCGGTATCCCCCTTATCTCAGGCATAACATGGAACTGAACGCTTGGGTTCTGATTCACAGTGTACATTCTTACATGGTATAGAAGAAAGGGGAAAATGAAGAGGAGGAAGAACTGTTTCTCACGGAAGCTGTGGGTTTATTTATTTTGTTTGTGTCCACACCCACACACATACACACATACTTTAAAAACAATTTAACTTGATAACATAACTACCCACATGCTCTTCTTCAATCCTATCCCCATGCCGACCCTGCCAGAGGTGGTTATCCTGAATTTTATGCTTATGATCATTTTTCCCTTATTTATATTATATACAAATATTGTTTTATCATATATGAGCGCACTCACACTGTATGTTCCTAATTTTGCTTGGTTTTGAATTTTATACAAAGGGTGTTATACTGAATGTAGTCTTCTGGATGTGAGTTTCCCACTAATAGTATGCAACTAAAATGTTTTCATTGCTGTGTACCACCATGTATCAATTCTTTCATTAATTGGCATTGATATTACAAACAGTGCAGCCTTACTATTCTTATACATATCACGTGCAAGAATTTCTCTTGGGCATATACCTAGAAGTGGAATTGTTGCATCATAAGGTATGTGACCACTGAAATTTTGAAAGTAGCACTAAACTGTTTTCAAAGCAATGTACCAGTTAATTCCTGTATTGGCAAAGTTAGAGGGAATCAATTGATCCACATTCTCTCCAACACCTGGTATTGTCAGACATTAATTTTTGTCAAAGAACTATGATGTTAAAAAAAAAGAACTATGGATGTGATATTTCATTGTGATCTTAAGTTGCATGTCCTTGATGATTAATGAGGTTGAGCATTTCTGCATATATTTATTGACTATATGTATGTCTTCTACATGTTCAAATATCTTGTTCTTTTTTCTCCTGAATTATTTGTATTTTATTTATTGATCTGTAGGAATTCTGTGTACTTTTCATTTTTTGACTCCAAGTATTGTAAGTATTATTTCCCAGCCAATAGCTTATAATTTCACTTTTTTTGATTTGCCTTTTCAATGAACAAAAGTTCTTACATTAATGTAGTTGAATTTGTCAGTCTTTAATTTTTAGTGCTTTTTGTGTCTTGTTTAAGAAAACTTTCTGTACTCTGATCAAAAAGTATTCCTTTCTATTTTTTTGTGAAGTGGTGTTTTGACAAGTAAATAGCTATGCAATCTGGACTTTTTGTGTTTGGTGTGGGATAGCAATAAATTTTTCCAATTGATAAGTATTATTTTTAAGCTCCATTTATTGGAAAGCACTTCCCTTCTCCAACTCACTTCTCTCATATATTCAAGTCCATGTACACATGGATCTGTTTCTGGGTTCTCTATATTCCATTGGTTAATTTGTCTATTCTGGTGCCAATATAATATTGCCTTAATGCTACACTTATATGCATTCTTCTAGTCCATTTTTGGCCATTTGCACATTTATATTTTTAGTTTTAGAATCAGCTATCAAGGTCTATGAAATACTCTTTGGTATTTTGGCTATGTAGATTAATTTGAGGAGAATCGGTGTCAATGCATTCTTATGTAACATTTTCCTTTTTAGGATAATATTTGTTGAAGTTCTTTTCTAGATACCCTTGTTGGATTATGCAAGTTACCTTGAATTCCTAATTACTATATATATATATTTTTATTAAGAATGTGTGTTAGATATTATCAAATGCTTTTTATTTCATTGGTTAAAATGACATGCTTTTTCTTCTTTGATTTGCTAGTGAGGGTTTTGCTAATTCTAGATTTTCAAATATAAAACTGCATTTCTGCATGAAACCCAATTGGGTGTTATGTCTTTATTTTCTATAGATGTAATTTGTTCTTATTTTGTTTAGAATTTTTGTATTCATAACTATGAGTGAAATGAGACAGAAATTTTTGTTTCTCATCTGTTTTTTTATGGCAGATGGTTCTCAACCAGAAACAATTTTGGCAAGTCTGAAGACACTATTGGTTGTCACAAGTGAGGGGAGGGATGCTGCTGGCATCTAGTGGGGTGAGGCCAGGATGGTGCTAAACATCCTCTTCTGTGACTCTAATTATACATTTGTTAGTCCCTCTCATCCTGTCTTCCATGCCTCTTTCTTTCATATATTCAACTTTCTTTTCTCTCATTACTGTATATGTTCAACCATTCCATTAAGTTTGTGATTTCAACAGTTTTACTTTACTTTAAGCTTCAGAATGATACTTTAAAATCTCATTTTCAAATCTGTAGATACCTTTCCATTTGTATGCTCATTTTCATAAGTGTGTGCTCTTCTTTTACTATTTCACACATAGCTATTCTATATTCTGCATCTGATTCCAATATCTCTGATTCTTGTGGGGGCCTAATTTATTGTGTATGTATGTGTGTGTGTTTAAATTTCTAGAACATCAGTTATACTCACTTTTCTATGATATAAATACCTCTGGTATAGAGCTTCTACCATAGAATTGCACTTACTTATTTATACACCCATGTACCTGTGTCATCTATTGGACTAGGAATGTATCCTGGGAAGTGGCCATATCTTATCATTTTTTCATCCCCAGCTCACAGCTGTATGGCACCTGGAAGAATTTCCTAAATGCTTATTTAATAAATGAAAATAAATGAATGGATGAATGAATACACATCCATTAAAACTTAAATATATAGTATACAAGCATGCTGTCAATTTATCTTTTATTCCTTTCCTTATCTATAGATTCCAGTCATGTGGGTATTGTCATTTAAAGTCTGAGTAGTTGAACAGTTTGGTTATCAGTATAGGTCTTTGTGGCAGTTTGAAATTCTTTTATGAATCCCCAAAAGAAAAAGATTATGTTCTTGAACTAATCCATTCCTGTGGGAGTGAGATCCTTTTAATTGGATTACATCGGTGAGGCATTACTCAGGTTGAGTCTTGGCCCTCTTACTAGAGCTGATATAAATGGAGATGCAGAGAGAGAGACTCAGGAAAACGGAGCTCTGCCATTTTTAACCCAAAAGTAATTTTAATGATATTTTGGGCCACTTATTTTCCTGAAACACATTAGAAATGATAATGTGAATAAACAGAGAATGTAACTCAGCATGTGCTTGTTGTGGAATTATAAAATTAAAATTAACAGAATTTATAGAATCATAATTTATAGAATTATAACTTATAGAATTACAATTATAATTAAGAATATAATTTATAGAATTATAAATAACTTTCTATAGATGGAATCCCAGAATATTAAATGATTTGAACAAGCTCAGAATGCTAGTTGGTAGACAAAGTAGCAGCAGAAGCCAGGCTTTCTTATTTGTTGTTCAGAGTTCTTTCCTCACATTGAATTGATAGGCAATGTGAACTGGATTCAGAACAGGTTACTCAGAACTGTGGAATCACAGTTCTGAAGGCTATCAACTCATAGAGGCCAGGATCTACAGAGAGATTGACTCTGGGAAACTCCAAATGTTATTTTTTAGAAACAAACTATCTTTTTTTTTGGTGGAGCTAGGAAAGAACCCAGCTCCCCTTTTCTAATTTGTCATTCCTCTCATTTGATCGATCAATCTGTTCAGTAACCATTTATTGGGTAACTACTATGTGCTCAGTCCTGTGCTGAGTAATTGATAATAAGGGAGTAGGACAAAATAATGGTATCCTCCTTCAGGGTTCTTTATCATTAATCATCCTAGATATAAAATTACTATGTGATATTTTAAATGAAAGTGCAAGTAATTATATTATATGCTTTGAGAGTTCATCCAGGCCAGCTCCTTGTCTCCAAGCAACACTATATATAAACTAGCTGGATGTTTATCCTGGTATTAGACATCTCCAAGGGAGTGGGTTCTGGAACTTCTTTCCAAACTCTATTTAATAACCCTTGCTATCAGTAAATCTTCTCTATGTGTAAACTATATTGCTCCTGTTGAAGTTTAATCCTGTTTGATTTTACTTTTTTCTTAGTTCAGAAAAACTGAATCATTCAGAATCCTCCTCTAGGGACTGTTAGCACCTGAAATATCATATATATATATAAGATACATATATATTTATATATATATGTTCTTGAGTTAATAAAAATGACTTGAAGAAATAATTATTAAGGATTTGCCTACTTCTTTGTGTTGCTTCTCTCAATACTCACTTTATCAAGGGCCTCCTTCATAGCCATGGCACTGGAGAGAATGTCAAGGTGGGAGCAGTTCCATGGCCTCAAGGAGCTACTAGTCTATCAGGGTGATATAAAAATGGAGAACAATTTCAGAAAATTCCCATACAGTCTATCCCCATATACTAAAGAAAAGACGAGCCTCTTGAATTTTAAGAAATATTTACAATACAGAATTTGTTATGTTTAAAAAGGCTGAGCCCATTAAAATTCTTGTGTCTTATAATAGTTAACACATGAATGTGTGTGGAATTTCTTTCTATCCATTCATTCACCGAAAACGTACTTGCCCAGTACACTGTATCATGTAGAACAAAGAACATAAATTGGGGCTTGAATATTGACTCTGCTATTTACTAGCTGTGAGATGTGAGGCAGATTACTTCTATCTGTGGGTTTCCCTCTCTTCATCCGAAAAACCAGAATAACAATACCTAAATGTATATAGGTTGAGGGCTTAAGTGAGATTTTGCATGAAAACACCTTGATTGTAGGAAACCTCCTTCCCCTGCTACAGGACCATATGAGGAGGGACATTCATTAGCATAACAATCCGGATGTCTTTCTGCCTCCTCTCACTCGCTGCTTCCAGAGGAAGAGTCGGGAATTACTTCATTTGTTAGTTTGGAGAAAGGATTTGGGCTTGTGGAGTTCGGCCACCTTCCTACTTTCTCTTTGGTGTCTGCCAGTGCCCTAAAGAAAGTGTCCCTCTCGTGTGCTCTGCTGTGAGGTATGTTTAACCAGGGCAGAACCCTGCATAGGGGAAGACTGAGGTTTCACAGCTATCCCCTTTTACCGGGTAGGAGAGTTTGCCTAATTCTCTGGGCAGTTTTAGCTAGGCCATTTTTTTCCCTACACCCTTAAATCCTTTCCTCCCGTTTCAACTTTTACAAAATAACACTGATGTTTTTGTCTCCATCTGCCTGACTATTTTGGATTAATTCTCAAATAATATATTATTGGGCCCTCTCAAATACTAACACCTAATTTTACTTCTCTCCTACTTCCTTTACTTCCCTCTATGCTATATGTTATTTAAGATAAAAATACAAATACATGTAGGGTTATCTTTCTGTGCCCAAAGAGCTTCAGTTCAACAGGAAAGATAAGGTGGATACAGGAAAAGCTATAGCATAAGATAGTGGGAGTAAACAGAATGCAGGCGCAAGCAAAGTGCTATGGGAGAACGAGATAACCCCTGTTGAATCAAAATGGACTGTGAGGAACAGGCACGGGGACTACTCACTCAGTCCTAGGACTGAACAACCCTCCTTCAGTTTCCTTAATAAAATTCCCCATTGGATTATTTGCCCAGCTGTATCTCTTGAGCACACTAGAAGACATCTGAGATAATAACAGCAAAGCTATATCTTTACTTGCCACTGCCATGTCCAAAACATTCTTTACAGAAACTCTGAGTTAAGTAAGACTTAAGTATCTGAGTCTTTTAGGCTAGAGAACCCATACAATTCAAACTGGAAACTCTACTAGGAAAGTGGAAATTAACTTTGTACTTTTTAAGCCAATCTTTTAGATATATCCCATCATTTCCCCCATAATGATTCATAGTAATCATTTCAACAGCTCAGCTTTTGACTTCTTAAAATCAAAAGTATATTTGGAAGTGAGGTGAGACACAGAAGACCATAACTGATATAAATTCCCCAAGATGAGCCTGCTCACTTTCCAAATTTCATTAGGGACATACAGGTTTATGGAAGTTAAAGGTTCCAGATACCAAAAGAGGGGACTAGAAAAAATAGGTCTCTGAAGTCTGTGGCTGCCAAGCAAGACATCTTTCACAGAAGCCTCTCACTGGTAATGCATAGGGACAAAACTTAACCAACAGGCAAACCTGTGCTCTCAGCAGCGCCTGTCATTAGCAAAGACAATAGTTGTGTGGGAAGGAGACTCTGGGAATGCTGGGCAGTAAGGCATCTTCTTTCCAAAGTTTGGCTCATGGTCCTTAAATTTTATCATATATCAGGAATCAAAACACAGGTTTTACTTTCTGAAGAATAAGATCTTTTAACTCATCCACAACTATGGAAAGGTTATATTATTAACTATTTAACCTAGTCCCAAGAAAAATTTCCATACTGAAGCACCAGCACTCTACCTTGAATTCCTCTGACTTGTGCTTACCTGCTAGATACTTTTGATTACGGGATCACACCCACAAAAAGATCACTAAACACGATCCTATATACTAAAGAAAGATCTTTTTTGAGTTCTTAAATTAACAGTTTGGTTCCTGTCCTTGCGAGATCCACATTACTCTCTCTCTTTTTTTTAAAGATTTATTTTTTATTTATTACATATCCCCCCCACTTTCTGTTGGTTCTTGCTGTGTTCATTCTTGCATTCTTCCGTGTCTGCTTATCCCTACCCGGTGCGGTGACCCACCGTGCGGTGGCCTGCCTGCTCGCGGGGGCTTGCCCTGCCTGCGGCAGCTTTGCCCTGCCCATGGTGGCTTCCCTTCTCAAGGCGGTCTGCCCGCTCGAGGAGGCCCCGGGAACCGAACCCGGGGCCTCCTATGTGGTAAACCGACGGTCTACCAACTGGGCTACAGCTGGCCCCTACTCTCTCTTAATGTCATCAAAATTGTAAAGTTTTCTTGCTATAAGAAACCCCTTTATCAATTTCTAAATAATGAAAACATTTTTCTTTCAAAAAAGACTCATTAAGGTAGGCAATGAATCCATTTGTGTAATTTCTAATCAGGAAACAAGCCAGTTAACATTGACTTGTGCAGAATATTTAACTAGGTTGATTTGTAAATGTTTGAAAGTGGATAGAGGTGTTGGTAGCAGATTATCGAGAGTGCAATTAACAGCGCTAAATTATACGTGTGCATGCTGTTGAGAGGGGACATTTAGGGTCATGTATGTCACTAGAAGGAAAGCTAGAGGATGACATATTGAACCATGTTGTGAACAATGACTGTGTTGTGGTTTTGTGGTTAATAATACAAATATAAGAATGTTGTTTCATGAACTAGAACAAATGTGCATCATTATTACAAAGTGTTAATAATAGGTTGGGATATGGGGGAAAATATACCTAATTCAAACCATGGGCTATAGTTAACATTAATATTTAAATATTCTTTCATCAGCTGTAACAAAGGCACCACACCAATGCTAATTGTCAATAACAGAGAGATGTAAGAGGTATGGGTTATTTTCTTTTTGGAGCAATGGAAATGTTCTAAAATTGATTGTGATGATTGCACAACGTTGCAATTATACTGAGAGCCATTGATTGTACACTTTGGATGGATTGTATGGTGTGTGAATATATCTCACTAAAACTACTTAAAAAATTGACTTGTTATTTTCCTATTGACTTTCATGTATCTGTAATTTCAGAGACCTTTTGATGACCAGAACCCCTCAGCAGAGAACCTCATAGACTGAAGCTACTCATTGCTAAAAAAAGCTGTATATCTTAGATCTTAAATTCAAGTTAAGTTTCTGATTTTATGATTCATTTTATTCCTTCATATTTTCACAGACCAGGCTTGTACTTCCTTGGCTATAATTAATATCAAAATAAAAGGGCATCACTCGTTTTACTTGTCCCAATGTATACATATTATGAGGACACATTTGATGTATGTATTCTACATGCATTAAAGCCAAGTACATGAGAGTATTCATATTTACTTGTATTTTTTCACTTTACATCTTCTATTCCAATGTCACATTGGCAATGGTATGTTCCTAAGTATAACAAATATTGTGAATATTTAGAACACTTCAGGTATTACAAAAATAAATTTTCATACATTTCTCTTTTTCCCATAAGTAGGGAAGATATATTTAAAGAACCATGTCTTGAGCGTTTTTTCTAAAAATGTTCTCTTTTTGGCCAAGGGGATGCTAAGCCTCAGGCAGATATAAAAGCATAGTACTCCTGTGATTATTTATTAAAATACTCAGGACAACTGATCATGATTAATTGCTCTTATCCAGCATAATATTCTTCATAGTCTGTCTAGGAGACTGAAAAAGCAGTTGCTGTTTTCTAAACTCCTTTGATAAGTCTCAAGTAGGAGACCACACGCTGCTGCTGCATGGCATAGTCACTGTAGGAGGGCCGCTGCTGCCCAGGAACACACCCGAGAAGGGGAAGGTTGTTGGCCTTGGTCTCGGTTTCTCACTGGGTCCTTATTGACCACATTTCAGGTTAGGAAGGAGAAGAACAGAGCCAAGACACCCCGGGATTCCGTTTCCTCAAATCTCTGTGTGGGCAAGAAAGGGCTGGGGGAGGGAGCAGAGACAGGAACCAAACATTGAAAGGAATGCATTTTATATGTATATTGCAGGCTGTGATTAAGAAACACTTCTAAGTTTCGAAGTCCCTATCGGTTCTAGAAAACTGAAGTTCTCTGGCTCTGATGAGCGTCCAGAATGAGGAAGCTGCGAGTTTCCCAGCATAAACCATCCAGTGGGGTTCTGGGGGAAAAAAATCCTCTCTTCGCCTCATGTGTATTTAATATTTCAAGTGTGACTATTTTAGTTTCCTGGGCTGTTCAAGCAATTACCATGAAATGGGTTGGGTTAAACAATAGGAATTTATTCGCTCATGGTTTTGAGACTAAAAGAAAGTCTAAATCAGGGGTTCATAACCTTTTTTGTTCCACAGACCCCTTTGCCAGTCAGGTGAAAGCCACGGACACCTTACTAAGTCCACACTATACTGTGTATTATTTAATGAATATATCACACCCGCACCAACAGGTCCCCACAAGAATAATGTTTTTTTGAATTTTAATTCAAGCTCACAGTCCCCTTGTTAAGAACCCCTGGTCTAAATCAAGGTGTCATTAAGGTGGTGCTTTCTTCCCAAGGACTGTGGAGTTCTGGGGCTGGCTGCTGTGAATCCTTAGCTCCTCTGTCACATAGCAATGCATGTGGTAGTGTCTCTTGGTCTCTCCCTTCTCTTCTGGGTTCTGTTGACGTTCAGCTTCTGGTTACTCCCTCCCTGGCTTTCTCTCTCCCTGTCTGAATTTCATTCTGCTTATACAGGACCCCAATAATAAGATTAAGACTCATCCTGATTGAGGTGGGCTATACCTTAACCGAAGTAACCTCATCAAAAGACTCTACTTATATGGCTTCATACCACATGAATGGATTAAGCTTAAGGGCATGTTTTTGGGGATACTCTAATAGTCAGCCAAAGGGTAGTGATGCAAAACACCAGAAATCTGTTGGCCTTTATGAAAGGGTATTTATTTAGGGTAGAAGCTTACAGCCACAAGGCCATAAAGCAAAAGTTACTTCCCTCACCAAAGCCTGTTGCCACATGTTGGATCAAGATGGCTGCCAACATCTACAAGGGTTCAGGCTTCCTCTTCCTCTTAAAGCTCTGTGGTCCCAGCTTCTTCCAATATCAGCTGTAGGCTGGGATAAGTCTCATCTCTCTCATGGGTCTTCTTTTTCTCCAGGCTCACTTGCTCTGGTCTCTCCATAAAGTCAGCTGTAAACTATCAGGTGAACGGCTTGTCTCTCTTCCAGGGGCCTCTGCCGTGTCTAATGGAACCTTCTGGCATTCCTCTAGTATCTACTTCACTGTATATTTACTTCCTGGGGCTCCAGCATTAAAACTCAACCCTCTGCCCTGCCATGTGGTTTTCTCTGTGAGTCCCTGCCCCCTTAGTGGACCTACTGTAGTGGACCAGTCAAAACCTTACTCATAATTTAATCAAGTAAAAGTGTAACCTCTGAATCCAATAAAGTCCAATACACCCAGAGGAACAGATCAGTTTACAATCATAATCCAATATCCACTTTTGGAATTCACAAATAATACCAAACTGCTACAGGTACATACAGCTTCAAACTACCACAATGACCAAAATGATCCCTGTGCTAATTCATCAAAAAAATATTGACAATCATAAGGAAAAAAGGTAATCATAAATTGCTTGTCATTGGTGAGAATATATGTTGATTTAAAACAATCTGTCATATATTTTTGAACAAGTGAACTATAAGTTTCTGCATTTAATTTTTTTTTTTTTTAAAGATTTATTTATTTTATTACATATCTCCCCTTCCCCCCTGCTGCGGCGACGCGCCGAGAGTGGGTCACTGCGCAGGCGCGGCTTTCCCCGCTTGTGGGCGGCTTCTGCTTCCATCACGGCCGGCTTTTCAGTTCGTGGGTGGCTGGCTGCGCTCGATTCGCAGGCGACCTGCCCTGCCCGTGTCGGCTTTTGCCTGTCCGTGGCAGCTTTTTGCCCTGCCCACGGCGGCTCTGGCCCGCCCACGGCGGCTTGCCATTCTCAAGGCGGTCTGCCCACTAGGAGAGGTCCCCGGGAACCGAACCCGGGCCTCCCATGTGGTATGCCGACGCCCTATCCACTGGGCTATCCAGTCGGCCCCTGCATTTAAAACAATTAGTAGTATTAACTGTATTAATAATGAAAATATAAGAATGTTCTTCTATGATTTATAAC
>PVKH010033800.1:0-11961 GCA_004027955.1 Chaetophractus vellerosus
CCCACGGCGGCTTGCCTTTCTCAAGGTGGTCTGCCCGCTCGGAGAGGTCCCCGGGAACTGAACCCGGGCCTCCCATGTGGTATCCCAGCGCGTTCTTTATCCACTGAGCTATCTAGCCGGGCCCTGCTATGGTTTCTCTACTACCTACTTGCTAATGGCAGTTCTGTAGCCCTAGTCTAGCTTTCTTTCTGGAGTTCCAAGTCCATAGGACTAGCTCTCTACTGCAAGTTTTGCCGTAGTTTACGAAAGGCTTCTCAAATTCAAACTGTCTAATGCTGAACTTACTATCATCTGACACCTATTTCTCCCCCCATGTTTGTTAACTCAGTTAAAGGAAGCGCCATCCATCCAGGCATCCACGTAGAAACTGGGGAGTTATCCTGGAGTTCGACCTCTCATTCAAATCTCTTGACTCTGTCTTTCTTTCCATCCCCATCCCCTATGTCTTATGTGATCCTGTCATTATTTTCTCATTTGGATGTTGCTGAGGCCTAAATGAGGTCCTTGACTGCAACCTCTTCTCTTTCCCTCCCTCCTTGCTTTACAGTTTTCTATGCAGCTACCTCCATAATCCTAATTCTATTTTAAAAATCTATTATAATTATCTCATGCAAAACCATTCAGTTTTTCCTTTGTTTTCAGAATACACAAAGCATATATGACCCTTTATGATCAAGAATCTGTCTACTTTTCTAGCCCCATCTTTGGCCACTCCTGTTCTTTTCACACAGCTTACACTTGCAGCCTTACCAAACTATTTTCAATATGCTACTGTTTCTCTTATCATTCTATTGATCAGAACAACTCATCCTTTCAGTGTCCACTCAGATACCCAGGTATAATTTCTTACACTCCCATCCTAATTCCCAACCCTGGGATTAGGAACCCTTCCATTGCACTCACATATCTTTCTGTGTATATTTTTATCACTTATTTACTTGTCACTCTCCTCAAGTCTGTTATCTCTGTAACCTCAAGACCTAACATAATGCTTGACATACAGAAGGTGCTCAATAATTGAATGTGTGAAATGAAGAATGTGTAAATGTTTCAGAAGAATCAGACTTTGAGGCAACTAGTTATAAAAAGCCATTTATAAAGTTATATAATAGCTTTGAAAGGTACTAAGAGGTAGCTAACCAAACATCAAAAATCAAGGAATAAGTACACTACATAATCAGTGACATTTTTCATTGATCAAATTCTGGAGAAACTCTCAAATAGGAAATGACTCCGAACTTAGTTGTAGTTCCTAAATGTCAAATCTATGAGGATAACTATCAGTCTCAGATATGTTACTGTGAAAACCAATGGGAATGTATATTCATTGACTATGTCAGGAGATAATATAATCTTTCTGGGAACACTGGAGGAATTTCTACAGGAAACTAGTTGCAGACCCAGTTCTACTTTTTTTTTTTTTTTTCCATTCCTGGAAAAGTATTAAGGCTATGTTGGCCAGGAAAATTTGGAATTGGGAATAAGCCAAAAGCTTGTAGAAATAGGAAGCATGCTTTTGACCTTGTTCCTGTTCAGTAATAGATATGTTCCTTTCCAGCCTTGGCATGCTATGGTTAACATAGAAACTTTGAAAATAACCCTGTTTTGAAATTGCTTAATGCTTGTCTTCATTTTGACAGTAATTCAGGTAGTATGTGAACAGAATGTCTAGCTAAATTGGTGATCAGGCGATATTCCTGCCAGTGTTGCTAATAGATGTTACTTCTAAGCATAGTGAAATTTTGGAAACATGTCAATATTTAATTTGCAACTCTTTTTGTAAAGCAATATAAAAAAAATGAATGCCCAGTTAGCTGTATTAGAGTGCTAATCATAATAATCACAATATGAACTAAATCCACCCAATTAGAGTATTTTTAAATCATAGGCTATTTGAACTGGAGGAACCCTGCAAAATCATTTAGAGTGCATTTTTGTCAGTTCCCAAGATGGCCATCGGTTGCCTTCTTTTCTATGATCATAGTTTATGCCCTCAGCTTTGGCCAGCTCTCTAGTCCAACGTGAGATGGGGGTGGTGGGGGTGATTCGACCCTATCTCATCCCACCACAGGTAAACAACTTCACATGCAAATTGAAGTTCCAGCCTTGGTCTAGAAAGTCAGTTTACAGAGGTCATTTTCTCAGCCTTACGGAGAACAAGCTGCCTCTCACTCGGTGCCAGTGACTAGATGGAATTCACTGGGCACCTGTGGTCGACTGAGAACACCAGGAAAGGGTTTCTTATCTAAAGTTTACAAAGTTTCAGGCCAGCAAAATGGGTTATTATTAGCATAAAAAAAATCTGATGCTCTCTGAGAGAGAGAGAGCCAACTCTTCAGTCTAAAAGAGTAGCTAAAAATCATTTATTGCAGCAAATCTGTATTATAGAGATGAAAAGTTTTCTAAATTTAAAATTACCCATAAAATAGACTTCCTGTTTCCTTAAAACCGGAGCCAATAGATTTCTATGCAATTTGCTTTTAAGTTTGTCTTTTAAACACCAGTTAACATATGCCTAAATATTACGCTTGACCCCTGTAGTGGTTGTTCCATTTACAAGAACCTGTTTACAAGTGAGACTAGGGAAAGGATGTGGCTCAAGCAGTTGGGCACCTGCTTCCCACATGGGAGTTCCCCGGTTCGGTTCCCAGTGCCTCCTAGAAATAAAAAAATCAAACAAGCAAACAAATGAAATAACCAACACAGGGGAACCAATGTGGCTCAGTGGTTGAGCACCGGCTTCCCACATACGGGGTCCAGGGTTCAATTCCCGGTCCTGGTATCTCACACACACATGCACACAAAGTGAGACTAGTTTATATGTCTCATCATACTTTTCATTGGCTTTACATTTGTTAACCATGGCAGCGGCAACAAATACCCTACCCATTTTGGGCCCGCTGTATAGCCCAGTTGGTAGGGCGCCAGTTTACCACATGGGAGGCCCCGGGTTCAGTCCCCGGGCCTCCTCGAACGGGTGTACCGCCTCGAGAAGGCAAGCCCCCACGGGCGGGCAAAAAGGCAAGCCCCTACGAGCAAGGGCGAGCCCCCACAAGCAGGCAGGCCGCCGCGCCGGTGAGCTGACTCGGCAGGTCGCCCCAGCAGGGGGAGACAAGCAGACACAGAGGAAAGCAGAGAAGAAAAATGAACACAGCAAGAACAAGCAAAAAGGGGGGATGTATAATAAATAAAAATAAATCTTTAAAAAAAAAAGGCTTTTAATCAAAGAAAGGAAAAGTTTTTTCCTCTCTCTCTGGGGCAGAGGGAGGGGGTATAAATAAATAATTCCACTCATTTGGATTGGATTGTAATTATTTTGATTGATTTTATTTTCATAAATTATGAATAGTAACAGGACCCAATTTAAATCTAGGAAATGGTGAATTACTAGTAATTCCACTAATTAGATTTTACGATCTACCTCAACTATTATCAATTTCAGGTTGCTCTTAATTTTGTGAAGAATTAGGATATAGTCCAGGGAGACCCTGTCAAAATACATTAATTTTGTTTTTGCTTCTCACTTTGACCCTTGCAATTTTTTTGTTTTTAGAAAAACACAAACCTAGAGATAAATAAGCTCCAAGTTCCTCCTCCTCAACCTGAATGTATATATTAACTATATTTCCTTAATAACCAGAGGCAAGTTAACATTGACTTAAATATTATTTGTTACAGAATAATTGTGGCTTTATTTTTTCTAGGATCGTTTTAATATCAGTGTTGTTTTTAAGTCAGGTATTTTGAAGTGATGAGTGAGATATGAAGCAAAAATTTTGGAAAGCCAGAGCGGAAATGCTCTCAGAGGTCATTTAGTCTGCCTCCATTTTCAAAGCTAGGAAAACAGATCCCTAGAAGGTAAGGTGACAAAGAGGGTAGGAGGTAGAGTTGAGTTCATAGATTGATTCCTCTTCAAATTGAGTCTCAAACATTGGTTTATATCTCCCAGCCTCTTAGAGATCCTTTCATATGCTCCCAATCAGCTTTCTATCTCATCTTGCTGGGAAACTCTTCCAAACTTGACCTCATGCCCCTAATCTGATCTATCCTCAAATATCCTAATCCCCTAGCAGATGATCTTCCTCCTTCCATCCCCTCTCAGAGACTGACAGTGCCAGGCAGGAAATTCTAAGGCCCCTGCTTGCATACCTGTGGGTTAATCTCTATCTGTACCAGCCCCCACCTCTTTTCCTCAGACTTGGGAGGACAAGAATCCCCACTCCTATTGAGCCAATCATGTTCTATTGGTGCTGTTGCCACATTCACTCCTGTGTTGTCCAGAATTTGGACCTTGCTCCCCAACTTAGTCCCACTTTGCTGTCATTTTAACCTCCTCTCTCCTCTGGCTCTTCTTTATCATAACTTTTAAATAGCCCTTTGGTCTTCAAGACAGTCCCCAAATATGGAGATGCTAGTGAAATATTTTTATTCAATAAGGCTAAAGACCTAAATTTATTCCTTCTCTGACTAAAAGCTGTGGCTACTTGCAACTATACTGATGGGATTGCTTTTTGTTCAAATGAAAAAATCAAGTATGACATGGGAGTAGATCAATTTCGAATTATTAAATGCTATAAGGAACTTTTAAGTTCCTCAAAACATCTACTGTACATTACCACTGAATGTGGCTCTTAAATAGCCTCTTTTTTCACAATCCCCTGTAAACAGGTCACTCCAGGGAAAGATGCCTCATGACAATGGAAGAAGTTCCTCTTATTTGCATACTCCCAACAATAAAAGTGCCATTTCATCTTTTAATCAATTTTTCTCTTAGATTACAGAAGAGAGAAGCCATAATCCCTTTTCAAGGATAGATTGTTTGCCAGTAATCATAAGGGAGTCATTTTGGATTATGCTTTGCTTGATTTCATTATTTGGGATATGATAGGGAAATTATACCTTGGGAGATTTAACTACATCTTAAAGAGCTTCCTACATGCAGTAGAAATATGAGACTTATTTTGATTGCCATTTCCAGAAAGTAGCAAAGAAATTAAATTAAGTAAGGAAAAAGTCAACTCAATATTTTATTGTTGCTATTGTTAAAGTACTTAAGAAATCAAGAAAGAGAAGACCTGGTTTAATACTGTACCAAGTTATTTGAGGAAATGGAAGTAATTTAATGTAGACATGAAGTATATTTTAGGTCTAACTTTTATATCTGGCTCTTTGTCCTTTTCATATGAGTTAAAACTAATATAGGTGGGGCTGTGAGAAGCTGAAAATGAAATATTTCTCTAGTGCTTGATTAAATCGCCCTATTCTTTGATATAATACATATACAGATAACTTCTTGGGTGTTGTGACTATTCATAGGACCTAAACTACTCAAGAAAGGGCTTGTTGACATCAAACCATGTGACATCCGAGTCCTTCCTGGGTCATCCTCATATTTCCCCTCTACTACTCAATATAAATCTTCTAGGTAAGTCTGATTTGAATGGGGGGAAATATTTGCCTTTCTTTCTCTTAAACTTCTCTAGCTCTGTTAAATTCAGAGAAGGAGGAGTTTCAGTGTGAGAGCTGATTTTCCTATCAGATTGTGATGAATGCTGTCTTTTGACTTTCTAGCTCAGTAGTTGAGTCTCATGGTTCATAGTTCATTCTCTCCTAGACACAGATTCTGATCTGTGTCTCTTTTCTCTCCACGTTATTTTTATTTTTTTTTACTTTGTAGAAGAGATCACAATTAAAATTGCCATTGACCATCCATTCCTGATTTTGCAATTCATAAAATGGTTCTCAAATTAAACTACCCATCAACTCCTTGGCTCTCCCATGGAGTAATATGTAATATGGTCCTTATGTATATGATTTTACTTTTAAAATATATACCTTTAAGAGATTCTTTCCTGCCAGCTATTTTGGACACAAATGAAATCAGCAAAACCCAAGTATGACTTATCTTTGCCTAGAATCTTAAAAAACAGTCATACTTAATATTCATATTGACACCAGTAATTCATTAAGGAATGCTGGTGATAGGTAATACTCATTAAATAAATTTGGTGTGATAACTATTGTAAATATAAACCATAAAATGACAATTTAATTTTTGTTCATTTTATTTTTAGAAGGAAAATCTAACTGTAAAGTGGGAGGGAAGTAACAAGTCAGGTCATGCATGATACCTGATTGTAGACCCAATAGACCCACAGTGCTTATGAATAATGTTAAAAATACCAATTTTAAAACCAGATAAAAAACTGTTTGACTATAAATGATTTATTGATTTTAAAATATAAAAAATAATAATAAAAAGAAACTTACCTCAATTAACCATGAAACCAAGGTATGACTCCAACTGATTCACTCACTGGAATATAAGAAGGAAAGAGGGGGAAACAGAATAGCAAGGAAAAGCTCCACATAAGGACATGGAGTTGGTAAACAGAATGGGTCTTATAACCTGAAAATCAAAAGCCTATTGAATGCAGCAGTCATTTCTCAGCTCTGAGAACCAAACTATACGGGATGACCATCTTCCTGGTACATAAATGCTGACTTTCACATCTCTTTATCCCAAACACTGCTTTTCCCTAAAGAATAATACCTTCTTATTTTATGTGATGAGATCTTAAGATACTTATGTTTCTACCTTGAGAGATTGAACTTAGATTTTTTTTAAACACCTGTTATGACTTGTTAGCATAAATATAAATGAGCTACACTTTGAAGGAAGAAACCCTCTCTACCTGGCCAACTTTTTTTTTTTTTTTTTGGCTCTTTATATGCCAGTTGAGCCCTGAATCTGAGCAGAGTTGCAGCCAACACTTACCCTCCAATTAATTGGACTCACCCAGGACAATTAACAAAAGGAAGATGATGAACAACGTCCATCCCCCAAAACAGAGAGTATCTACAACTGCAAGGAAGACAGTTCTTTCCACCTGCCTCATGGGATCTAAGCCCCCTCTCAACTGGAAGCAGAGTGGGCATCATCATCCCAAATCCTCAAGATTGAGGAATGAACAAACATAAGAGGGATTGCAGCTATGGACTAAAGGAGACTTATTATTCTAGTAATAGAAGAACTTGTAACATTGATATAAAGACAGTGGTCACCAGCAGTTCTGAGGGGAGGGAGAGGGAAGAATAGGTACAACATGGGGCATTTTAGGACATTGGAATTGTTCTGCATGACATTGCAATGATTGATACAACCATTATACATTTTGTCAAAACCTATAAAATTGTGTGATGCAAAGTGTAAACCGTAATGTAAACTATAGACTATGGTTAGTAACAATGCTTCAATATGTGTTCATCAATTGTAACAAACGTACCACACTAATGAAAGATGTTGTTAATGGGGGAAAGTATGAGAGGGGGAGGGGTGAGGTATATGGGAATCTCTTATATTTTCGATGTAATATTTATGTAATTTAAAGCTTTTTTAAAAAAAATAAATAATGAAATCTGGCTAAGAGATGAAAAGCCAGGCTCAAAACAAAAGCCATATCAAATGCACCTCCTCAGTGAACGTGTTTTCTCTACTTTGCGAGTTGGTCATATTTTCTCAACGAAATACTGAGTTTAAATGGGTTGTTTCTTTGAAGAAACACCAGTTCTTTAAACTTTTATTTTATTTTTCAATTCCCTCGGTCCTCCTTGAGGTGTGACTTTCTGGGTATTCCCTATAGGCGATTCTAATTGTCAAATTGGGCTTAGGAAGTGGAGACAAGGGGTACATTGGCTCAAGTAGATAATTAGAGCAACTCTAACATGGTGAGATATATCTGTTGTACCGCATATGTAAGACAGTTCCTTTCCAGAGAAGCAATGTACCAGTAAAAAAAGGAATTTATTTTGTTATGCATACTTTTTGCAGTTTCAGTGCTACATTTAAGCATTTTCCTCAGTTTAATATTAAGTCAAAAGGTTGTATTTTAGCTCTTTTAGGTATTCAGAATCTAAACCTGTTAAGTAACTGGCAGGTTAGCATTTCAGATCCTCATAATACTCAATTTGATATAACAGTTTTACGTGTCAAAGTAATTTTAGTCTAATATACTTTTTCCATGTAGGAAGTTGGGTAGTTTTATTTCTGTTTTAAAGTAATGGAGTTTGAAATTCAGACATCATTTTAACCTAACGCAATGTGAGGAAATGGTGGTGGCATCTAATATTATAGGAATCCTTGGCTTAGCAACAATCATGAAGAATCCCTCCTTGCCTCGAGAGCAAGGGGATAAGTTTTGGAAATGTGCAGTATTTGGTAAAAGGTAATGAAGCAGACGGTTCAGCTCATCTGGAGTTTACTATGAATTACTTGCTAGTAGTTTGACAGAAAGAAAAAGGGATGGCTATAGAAAATGACTGTCTTCTGCTTTGTTTTAAGCCTGATGTATTCCAAAGATATAAGGGAACCGTGTTTAACAAGTTGAAGGAAGGTAACATTCCTTTTAGAAATCGGCATGTGTTAAGACCCTCATGGTGTTGGTATTTCTGCCCCTGCTTTCATCACCCTTGATGTTATAATTAGGAAGTAAAACCCCAGGAGAAACCTTTTGCCTAATTTTGTGTTGATTGTCTCATAGTTAAATTATAAGAACATATTGTGCATCATAAGCTAAGAAATATAAGTGCAGTGAGTAAAGTTCCACTTTTTGGCCATTGTTTTTTTTTTTTTTTTTTTTTTAAAGATTTATTTATTTTATTACATATCTCCCCTTCCCCCCTGCTGCAGCGATGCGCCGAGACTGGTCACTGCGCAGGCGCGGCTTTCCCCGCTTGTGGGCGGCTTCTGCTTCTATTCACGGCCGGCTTTCAGTTCACGGGTGGCTGGCTGCGCTCCATTCACGGGCAACCTGCCCTGCCCGTAGCGGCTTTTTGCCCTGTCCATGGCAGTTTTTTGTCCTGCCCATGGCGGCTCTGGCCCACCCATGGCGGCTTGCCATTCTCAAGGCGGTCTGCCCGCTAGGAGAGGTCCCCGGGAACTGAACCCGGGGCCTCCCATGTGGTATGCCGGCGCCCTATCCACTGGGCTATCGAGCCGGCCCCTGGCCATTGTTTTTTATTTCCTTCAAGTTCAATATACAACCAGATAGATTACATATAGAGCATGATAAAGTTGATTGATTGAGTAGCATGCCAGAACCTGAAAGGTCATATTTTCACCTTAATTCATTGAAATTAGGTAGACACACAATTTAAGTGATTTCAATGAAATCATGATGAAATGCTAAAATTGTTACCTTGGACATATTTAAAAGGAGTAAAACATTATTCATTCTCACTTTTCCAAAATCATTTGTGGCATTTTATGAAAGTTCTTTTTTAAAAAAAATTTATGGATTCATCAACTCATTGAGAAAGTTCTTTTAATTCATAATAGAAATATTCCAAGGAAACCAAAATGAAGATTTTGGTTTTCTAAAAGAAAATACTGGAGAATTGTTTATTTAAAAACAGATTTGAAAAGGTAACTAATTTGAGAATGACTTAATCCAAATGAGAGAGGTGTTTTTAAAGAAAATAAACCTAAATACTTCTATTTAACATTGTATGTTATGCTATCTTGATTATTAATAGTTTGTCCATATACAACACGTATATGATTTAACTAGGCTTTATTATAAGATGCAGATTTACTTAGAAGAGTTAGTTGCTAAAAGGTGATGGGAATTGGATGAGATTGGTCTTGTGAAACTTACTCTGCTAGTTGCCTGCCTTTGTGTCCTTTATTTCAGCAAACTCCTTGAGACATGAAGCATAAGTGATAGAAGGTGCTCAGCAAATGTTTATTTCCTTCTTTTCCTTTTTCTAGCCTTCAGCCCCAACAGAGGCCTGTTCTCGTGTCTCCCCACTTCATCAGGGCTCTCAAGCTCTCCTTTCTTGGGGAGTCCTTGGACCTAAGATCTCCATCTACAGTGAGCAGCCTGGTACCAACTCCTGTGATTCCTCCCTTATTCCCAGGGTTTGTTTCCAAGAGTCTCTCTCAGTAATTGCTCATACTTCTTGAGTTAATATGGCAAAGAACTTAGTATAATAGCTGGAACAGATTAAATGCTATATAAATAATAGCTACCTCCACCACCATCATCATTATCACCTACCAAGAGTAAACACCGCATAGCTGTTGCTTCTTAGAAACAAGGATCCCTCCCTGCTGTCTAAATCAAAGGAACTGCTCTAATGGAAAGATGTTCACCCAAGACTGGCATCTGTAGGGAAAAGGGCCATCTCTAGTTAGATGCCAGGATCATCCTAATGCTTCTGGTTTCTGAACTATAATCCTAAACCCTCTCACTGCAACCTTTGGTCTGACCTTATTTCAAAGAACTGTAAAGTAAACTTAACTTTTGAGACTTGACATGACTTAGTTTTCAGTTAAGTAATAATATTAACTACTTTGTAGAGTTTCCTTAGATAGTCATATTTTACAATAAGTTGTGTTGCCCCCTCTATTACATGGTAATAAATTTAACTCTTTACATAATATTTGGTAATAGGAAGGCATTACATTTTTCTTGACTTATAATTGTGAATAAATTAAAAGCTAACATTTAACTGAGCGAAGCTCTGTTTAAGTACTTTATATTTTGCCCTTAATCCTCACAACAGTCCTAGGAGGGGAGTACTATTTTTCTACACTTGAGAAAAATGAGGTTCAGAGAGAATTAAGTAACTCATCCAAGGTAAATCATGGAACAAAGATTCAAACATGAGTGGTGTGGTTCTGGGGTCAAAGTTTGTAACCACTATATTCTGTTGCCTTCATTATTTTTTTACTTGATATATTTTAATCAATATTTTATTTATTTATTTTTAAAGATTTATTTATTATTTTATTACATATCTCCCCTTCCCCCCCGCTGCGGCGACACGCCGAGAGTTGGTCACTGAGCAGGCGCGGCTTTCCCCGCTTGTGGGCGGCTTCTGCTTCTATTCACGGCCGGCTCTTGCTTCAGTTCGCGGGTGGCTGGCTGCGTTCCATTTGCGGGCGACCTGCCCTGCCCATGGCAGCTTTTTGCCCTGCCCACGGCGGCTCTGGCCCGCCCATGGCGGCTTGCCATTCTCAGGGCGGTCTGCCCGCTAGGAGAGGTCCCCGGGAACCGAACCCAGGGCCTCCCATGTGGTTTCCCAGCGAGCTCTTTATCCACTGAGCTATCTAGCCGGGCCCTTAATCAATATTTTAAAAAGTAGAATCCTATATTGGTTTTCTAAAATACTGTCATTAAATTATCCTGTTTTATATTCTTGATGATTTCTTTTATTAGTCACATTTAAAAATAGTATTACACTTTAGAGACTAAATGATATATACAAATATGTACATATATTTACTTAGCCTTTACCTTAAAATAAATTTGATGTTTCAGATGCTAACATTGGGAAATTTTTATAAAAGTTTGATTGTCTTTTTTGAGATGTAATTGCATTTCCCATTCATGAATCTCACCTTTAACTCCATCTAAAATTAAAGAGGCCTACCTGCCTAAACCAATGGAAATAAAGAGTTAAATGCATGAAGCCCTTCTTTTTATATTGAATAGAACTCAATAATAGGATATGTTTTTGTTGTTGTTGTTGTTACATATCCCCCCCTTTCTGCTTGTTCTTGCTGTGTTCATTTTTGTGTTCTTCTGTGTCTGCTTTGTCTCCCCCCGTTGCGGCGACACACCTAGTCAGCTCACCGTACAGGCGGTTTGTCCCGCTCATGGGCAGCTCTGCTCTGTTGGCGGGTGGTTCTGCTCTGTTGGCGGGTGGTTCTGCTCTGTTGGCGGGTGAATTGCCCTGCCCGTGGCAACTTTGCCCTGCCCACAGTGGCTCTGCCCCACCCACAGTGGCTTGCCCTCTCAAGGCGGTCTGCCTGCTCGGAGAGGACCCCGGGAACTGAAACCGGGGCCTCCCATGTGGTGAACTGGTGCCCTCTCCACTGGGCTACAGCCGGCCCCTAGGATATGTTTTGATCCATGGATCCCTGGTACATTTCAACAGCTTTGCTTACCTGGGAGA
>PVKH010033801.1:0-11961 GCA_004027955.1 Chaetophractus vellerosus
CTCATCCAAGGGAAAAACATAAAAATCCAGAAACCTTCTATGAAGACCAGACTATGAACATACAGGGAAAAGACTAAGAAAATTATCTTCACTCCAGGTTCATGCAGGGAGTCGGGCCCCAGGCCATGGCTACCACCGCCACTCTGGTTGCTGCCACTGCCATTGCCTTGATCCCTCATCCCCTACCATGGCTGAGGAGCTTTCTGTGGCCCTATCCTACATCAAAGATGATTTCTACTGCCTTGTCTGTCAGGAGGTGCTCAAAATGCCCATGTGGACCATGGCCTGTCGACACTTTTTCTGTAGAAAATGTTTCCAGAATGCACTGAGAGAAAATGGAATACATTATCCCTTCTGGCATGGAAATGTGACTAGAAGAGAGAGAGCATGTCCTGAATGGGCTTAGACCTTGAAATATCAGGACATTTTCTGGTAGCTGCAGATACTGTGCAAAATAGATTAAATTCTATCATATGACACATCATTACAAATCTTATAAGAAGTTGCAGGATGAATATGGTATTTATTCCATCATTCCAAACTTTGAGATCACTAAAGATTCCTTAGGGGACATTGATATGAGTGAAACATCCACATCTGATAAGACAGAAAATTATTAAGAGAATACAAGCTCTTCTGGCATCCCACTTATGTGTCTCTTGTGTCAAGAATCAAAGTTTACCAGACAGCATTTATGGATCACTGTAACAGCAATGACTTATTTCAAATAGTACCTGTGACATGTCCTATTTGTATGTCTCTTCTTTGTGGAGATCCTAGCCATATTACTAGAAATTTCATTAGTCATCTAAATCAAAGACATTGGTTTGATTATGGAGAATTTGTGAATCTTCAGCTTGATGAGGAAACCCAATATTAAATTACTGTTGAAAAATCTTTCCAAGTAAACATCTGAAGGCTGTAGACATCTCTGCATCTTTGTACCTGCAAGTCCCATCTTTAAGGGGAGAACTACATAAAGTCATCATTTTAATAACTTGATGTATGTATTAATAAAAGTTCATTGTTTTAGTTTTTAACTGAAAAATAAAGGTGGGCCATTTAACAACTTCATTTTCTAGATATATTAAAAAATGAAAGTTATGACAGCATTAAAAGAATAAAAATGATTATATCTCACCAATGTAATAGTAAAAAGGGAACCCCTTTTATACCTTGTCTTTTTTATGTTACCTAGTCTTGAATTTTTCATTAATGTGTTGCTTTTGAAATTTGGTACATTTTCTCACATTTACTTTATTGTACAGGTAACACAGCACATTCTGAAAGATGTGATTGTTATAAACCAAACAAATCTGAGCCAGTTATCAGAGTTGCAGAGTGGAAACATGAAGTGTTAAATGGAATAATCCAAAGTAAACTTTTTACAAAACAGATTCTAGCTGAAAAATTCAGTTTTAAGAAAATTGAATTCATATAGCTTTTAGTAATTTTGAAGACTAGTGAGATTTCTTTAATAAATGTAATTCTTTAAAAAGTGAAATCTCATTGTAAAGATGTTTTCTTTTTGGCATTAGTAGGAAATGTCAAGAGAAAAGTTTATTTCTTTAGTAGCAGTTGGTAATTTCAATCTTATTCATTCGACTAATTTGTAAGCCCAAAATATAGTAAGCTGGATAACAGATCTTTGGCCTCAGAATTTTTCAGTAGCCAGTATTTCTGATTAGCTAAAATAAAACATTTATTAAAAATTTTCAGTTGGTGGTATTATATTCTATATATATTTAAGTAAGAAGCTTGGCTTCATTTCTCAGTTTAGAAATTCATTCAAAGGTAAAGATGTATAAGTACTCATATATATGCATGCAGTTTGTCATTATATACAGAATTTCTATTAAGGATTTTAAAAATAGACACACAATATGGAGTTGACATGTTCATCTGCTTTGATTTTAATTTTGTATGTCACCAAATATTTAGAAAAATAATAAAATGCTAGGTGGTCTGGTTGGCTGCTATTACTAACCTTAAAAATTGTGTTTACACACAAACACACAATACCTATTTATATGTTATTTTAAAAGATAATGTGTGAGACCGTGAAGTAGTTAGATTCTGTAAGTCATTCTGTTTCACTACTTTTTAGTCAAACCTGGGTTTGTTCTCAATATTTATTTATGAGAATCATAAAGTGTCTTGTACTAGAAGGCCCAAATCTGAGAATAAAGAATGAAGAGTGGATTTGCTTACATTCCATACTAATATAAATTGTTTATGTTTTATTTGAAATAAGTAATTAAAAGAACATAAAAGAAAATCTCATAAATAGTTTGCTGCTAATATATACACATATTGTTTAAAAAGGTATATTTTGGTTTTGTTAAAAACTTTGTTGACTTTTCTACAATGAACACTATTAACTTGATTTAATAAAAATGTTAATTTTGGAAAAAATTATCCTCAATATGCTTAAGGGGATAAAGGAAAACACAGAGAAGGAACTAAAGGATACCAGGAAACAATAATGAACACTCATGAGAATCTCAGTAAAGAGATAGAAATTTTTAAAAGGAAACAAACAGAAATACTGGAGTTGAAGACAACAATAAAAGAAATGAAAAATTTCCTAGAGGGTTTCAACATTAGATTGGACCTGGCAGAAGAAAGAACCAGTGAACTCAAAACAAGACAATTGAAATGATTCAGACTGAGGAACAAAAAGAAAAAAAGAATGAAAAAAGTGAACAAAATCTGAGACCTGACGGAAGCCAATTCGAATATACACATTATGGGAGTCCAGAAGGAGAGGAAAGAGAGAAGGGGCAGAAGGAATATTCACATAAATGATGGCAGAAATCTCCCAAATTCAAATTCAATGAATGACATGAATATATACATTCAAAAAGTCCAACAAATTCCAAACAGGATAAACTCAAAGAGAACCATAGTTGTCAGACTGTCAAAAACCAAAGATAAGGAGAGAGTTCTGAAAGCTGCAAGAGAAAAGCAATGTGTTATATACAAGTGGACTCCAATTAGATTGAGTGCAGAATTCTCACCAGAAACCATGGAGACAAGAAGGCAGTGAGTGGGAAGAAATATGTAAAGTGCTGAAAGAAAATGATTATAAACCAAGAATTTAATATCCAGTGAAATTGTTTTTCAAAAATGAGAAAGAGATTAAGACATCCCAGGGAAAAAAAAAAAAGCTAGGGAAATTGTCAGCACTAGACCTGCCCTACAAGCAATGCTAAAGGGAATACTTCAAACTGAAAGGAAAGCACACTAGATAGTGGATCAAAACAGATCTCTTATAAAAGTAACCATATATGGGTAATTATGAAGACCAATATTATTGTATTGTATTTTTTGGTATGTAATTACTTTTTACTTCTTATAGGTTCTAAAATTCAAATACATCATAAGTAATGGTATATCTATGATTTAGGGAATATAATGTATAGAGGTATAATTTGTAACAAGTACAACAAAAAGATGGTGGGGTCAAAGGTTATTAGAATAGTGTATGTGTACTATTGTTAAGCTGGTATAAAATCAAATGTGGTTGTTATAGATTTAGGATGTTAGATTTAAGCCCAATGGTAACCACAAAAAAAATATGAAAAATATATACAGAAGGAATTGAGAAAGGCTTCAAAATGGTACACTACAAAAAAATCAAATACATATGTAAGTAGGCATTAGCGAAAGAATTAATGGACAGTAAAGGTATAAGAATTATAAAACAAAGGCCAAATATGAAAATGGCAGAAGAAAGTCTGATAACTTTAAATGTAAATGGATTAAACTCTCCAGTCAAAATGAAGAAATATGCAAAATGGATTTTTAAAAAAGCATGACCCAGCATGCTTCTACAACTTCTCTAAAAAAACGATGACCCAAATATGTGCTATTACAAGAGACTCTCCTTAAATTCAGAGACATAAGCAGGTTGAAAGTGAAGGGATAGAAAAATATACAATGCAAATAGTAACCAAAAGAGAGCTGGGGTTTCTATACTACTATTATGTGAATTAGACATTAAGTGAAAAACAGTTACAAGGGATAAAAGGTTCAATTCAACAAGAAGACATAACAATTATGAATATTAATGTACCTAACAGCAGAACCCCAAATTATATGAAGCAAATATTGACGTATTTGAAGGGTGAAATAGACAGTTCTACATTACTAGTTGGAGGCTTCAATATACCACTTTTAATAATGGATAGTACATCTAGACAGAAGTTCAAAAAGGAAACACAAAGCGTGAATAATAATATAAACAAACTAAACTTAGCAAGCATATGTCGAATACTTCATCCAATAGCAGGAAAATACTCTAATTCTATAATGCACATGAATCATTCTCTGGGAGAGACCATATGCTAGTTCACGAAACAAGTCTCAATAAATTTAAAAATATTGAAATCTTGCAATGTATTTTTTTCTGACCCCAGTGGAATGAAACTACAAATCAATAACAGAGAGAGAACTTGAAAATTCACAAATGTGGAAATTAAACAACACACTCTTAAACAACCAAATGATCAAAGAAGAAATCACAAAGGAAATTAGGAAATATCTTGATGCAAATGAAAACAAAAACATACCATACCAAACTTTTGGGATCAGCAAAGACAGTGCTGAGAGGGAAATTTATAGTTCTATATGTTTACATTAAAAAATAAAAAAGATCTAAAAACATAGACCTAATCCCCCAATGAAAGAAGTGAGAAAAAGAAAAGCAAACCAAATCCACAGTAAACAGAAGGAAGGGAATAACAAAGATTAGAGTAGAGATGAATGAAATAGAGAATAAAAAACAATTGAGAGAATAAACAAAACAAAAAGTTGGTTATTTTTGAAAAGGTCAATAAAATTAACAAACATTTAACTAGGTTGACAAAATGAAAAAGAGAGAGGACACAAATAACTAAAATCAGAATAGAAATGGGGGGGGGCTTATTATTGACCCCACAGAAATAAAAAGGATTATAAGAGGACACTAGGAACAACTGTATACCAACAAATTAGATAACCTAAATGAAATGGAAAAATTCCTAGAAATACACAAACTACCTACACTGACTAAAGAAGAAATAAAAGTTCTCAACAGACCAATAACAAATAAGAGATTGAATCAGTAATCAAAGACCTCCCAACAAAGTAAAGTCCAGAATCAGATGACTTCACTGATGAATTTAACAAACATTCCAAGAGGAATCAACACCAACCCTGCTCAAACTCTTCCAAAAAAATGAAGAGGAGGGAACACTCCCTAACTCATCCTGTGAGGCTAACATCACCCTAATACTAAAGCCAGGTAAAGATACCACAAGAAGAGAAAATTATAGACCAATACCCCTAATGAAAATAGATGCAAAATCCTCAACAAAATGCTAGCAAACCGAATCCAATAGCACCTTTAAAGAATTATACACCATGATCAATGGGATTTATCCCAGGTATGCAAGGGTGGTTCAATATAAGAAAATCAATGTAATATACTACATTACTAGAATAAAGAAGAAACACCATATATCATCTCAGTTGACACAGGGAAAAAAACACTTAGAAAATTAGGAATAAAAGGAAACTCTCAACATGATAAAGTATATATATGGAAAACCCATAGATAACATCATACTCAATGGTGAAAGCCTGAAAGCTTTCCTTCTAAGATCAGGAAGAAGACAGGAATGCCCACTGAAACCACTGCTTTTCAACATTGTACTGGAAGTTCTAGCCAGAGCAATTAGGCAAGAAAAAGAAATAAAAGGCATCCAAATTTGAATGGAAGAAGTATAACTTTCCTTATTTGTACCTGGCATTTACTTATAGAAAATCCTAAAAGACACATAAACATACAACAAAGCTATGAGAACTAATAAACAAATTTAGCAGAGTTTGCAGAATACAAGATCAACACACAAAATCAGTAGTTTCTATACAATAGTAATGTGCAATCTGAAGAGGAAAGCAAGAAAAGTATCCCATTTATAATTTACAATAGCAACTAAAACAATCAAATATCTAGGAATAAATTTAAACAAGGATGTAAAGAACTCATACATGGAAAACTACAAAACATTGCTAAATGAAATCAAAGAATTTCCAAATAAATGGAAAGACATTCCATGTTCATGGATTGGAAGACTAAATATTAAGATATCAATTCTACCCAAAGCAGTTTACAGATTCAACACAAATCCCAACCAAAACTCCAACAGCCTTCTTTGCAGAGTTGGAAAAACCAATTATCACATTTATATGGAAAGGTAAGGGATCCCGAATAGCTGAAACAATGTTGGCAAAAAGGAGACTGATTTTGGAGGACACACACTTCCCAATTTTAAAACTTTTTAAAAAGCTACAATAACCAAAAGAATATAGTTCTCCATTACAACAGACATATAGACCAATGAAATCAAATTGTGAGTTCAGAAATAAACCCTCACACCTATAGCCAATTGATTTTACAAAGCTGTGACATCACTCAATTGGGAAAAAATAGTCTCTTCAATAAATTGTGCTGGGAAAATTGAATATTCATATGCAAAAAAATGAAGGCAGATTCCTAACACACAATGTACAAAAATTAACTCAAAAAAGACCAAAGACCTAAAATAAGAACCAAGACTAAAACTCCTAGAAAAAAAATATAGAAAAGCATTTTCAGGACCTACTGTAATGCTGTGGTCTCTTAGACTTTACATCAAAAGTATGAGCAACAAAAGAAAAAATAGTTAACTGCAGCTTCATCAATATTAAAAACTTTTGTGCATCAAATGACATTATCAAATCTGTCTGTAAAAAGACAACCAAGAAAATGGGAGAAAATATTTGGAAATGACGTACCTGATAAGGGTTAAATAATAAAATATCCAGAATATATAAAGAAATTCTACAACTCAACAACAAAAAGACAAACAACCCAATTTAAAAATGGGCAAAAGACTTGAATAGACATTTCTCTAAAGAAGATATGCAAATGGCCAAAAAAGCACATGAAAAGATGTTCAACCTCATTAGCCATTAGGGAAATGCAAATCAAAAGCTAAATGAGATATCATTTCACACCCACTAGAATGGCTACTGTTAAAAAAAAAAACAGAAAATAACAGGCATGAAGAGGATGTAGGGAAATTGGAACACTTGTTCATTGTTGGTGCAAATATAACTGGTGAAACGGCTAAGGAAAACACTTTGATGGTTCCTTAGAAAGTTGAGTATAGAATTACCATATGACTCAGCAATTTCACTACTAGGTATATACCCAAAAGAATTGAAAGCAGGGACTCAAGCAGATATTTGCACCCCTACATTCATAGCAACATTATTTCCAATTGCCACAAGATGGAAGCTACCCAAATATTCATCAACTGATGAATGGATAAACAGAATGTGGTATATACATATAATGGAATATTATTCAGCCATGAAAAGGAATGACATCCTGATACATGCAACAACATGGATTAACTTTGAAGATATTATATTGGGCAAAATAACCCAGGCACAAAAGGACAAATACTATATGATTTTGCTGGTATGGAATAATTAGAATAAGCAAATTGATAGAGTCAATGACTAGAATACAGTTTACCAGGGAACAGTGTGGGGGTAGGGAATGGGGAGATAATGCTTAATATAAACAGTTTCTGTTTGGAATGTTGGAAAAGTTTTGTGTGGACAGTGGTAAGATTGTAACACAACATTGATTGTAATTAATGACATGGAATTTTATATTTGAAAGTAGTTAAAATGGGAAATTTTAGGTGGTGTATATGTTATTAGAATATTTTTTTTAAAAAACCATAGGCATGTATAACACAAACAGTACACCCTAATGTAAATTGTGGACTATAGTTAGTATACTTATAATAATACTCTTTCTCATTAATTGTAACAAAGGTACCACACTAATACAAAGTGTTAATAATAGAGAAAACTCTAAACATGTGTGTGTGTGTATATAGTGGTGGTATTGTATTTTCTGTATGATTTTTCCATAAGTCTACAACTTTTCAAAACAATGTAAAGGTAAAATTTTAATTAATTGGATTCCATCTATTGTTTAGAGATTGTAAATTTTATGTCACAATGATGTCGTATCAGAAGTTGATTACTTAATTAACATCATTTTAAATATGAAATTACATGCGACTAATGACAATATGTCATTTGAACAAATTCTTTATGAAACTCTTTGTCATTGTTTGAGAATTAACTCACATTAGATAATTTTATGGGGTTAATTCCACTGAGATAAATAGCTGGTTTATTTCCTTAAATTTAATTATCTTTGATTACTTACAACTTATTTTATATTTCTTTAAAATTTACTGAATGTTACAAAGTACTTTCACATACACTGCTTCTTTGACCCTATTAATGATAAATTGCATTATTTGTAGATGAGGAAACTAAGATGAAGAATCAGAAATGAAAAAAACTGAGACTCAGAGAGATTAGGTGATGTACCCAAATTGACCAAAGCAATAGCACGTCCAATTCTAAAACAGCCAAAATGTGCTTTTCTTTCATTTCTTTCCATTTTACCTCCAGATTTTGAATAGCGACCATTTATTGAAAATACCCTGATATGCCAGGCATTGTGCTCCTGCTTGACTTGCATTTTCTCATTTCATTTGTATTAAAAATCTGTAAAATAGAAATGATTGGCCACATTTAACAAAAGGAAAAATTGAAGCAAAGAGATTTAGCCATTTGTTCAAGGTCATACATTCTTTGACCTGAATAAAATGCTACTTTATAAAACCCACTCAAATTCATTCTGGGCCTCTCTTATGTTTTCCCAGGAGTTTATATTTTTAGGCTTTGAAGAATCTGCCTGGTGGTTTGTCCTGCACCTTGTAATTGCAGAACATGAAAATGTCCTTGCATTAGCTCCCAGCTGTTGGCTTGGTTGAGCTACACTTGCTGGCAAGATTGTTGTGCTAAGAGACTTCTTTTCTCCGTTATAAGGAAATAGGTGTGGTACTTGGTACTATTTTTAGAGGGAGTAAAAGGCAAAATAATGGGGTACATCCAAGTGATAACCCCAGTATTAAGAAACCAACACAGGCAGGAGAGTCAGATAAAGCATTGTGGATGCAATAGCCCGGAAAGATTTCACAGTATTTGGATTTGGGGTAGTAAACAGGAAAGGAGATAGCATTCTTGGCTAGAGAAAAGCCATGGGATAGAGAGAATGAGGCTAGGGGAAGAGACTGACTGACATGTGATGTAGCTTGACTGACTGGGGCAGAGATGTTGTAGGCAATACTTTTAGGAGATTGAAGGATGTACATAATATGGGCATAGTGAAGTGCCTACCACTGTGAGAATTAATTTAATAAAGTCAAGGTAAAATTGCTGTGATCTGAAGTCATTTTCTTATAAATTATCTCACAGATTAAAGGGTTGAAAAGCAACCCGAGGCTGTAGCCCGATCTACTGAAAGAAGGTGCTCCAGGGGAAGAATGTTTAACATGGAATGTAGAATTTCAGGGATGTCAAGGCATGTCATAGAGGGGAACTCACAGCAGTATTTGTGCAGCCTTTTTCAGGCAAGAGCACCAGAGGTAAATATTCTAGTCTTATTGGCAAGTTGTTCCCCATAATGGAAATGGCAGTAAAAGGTGAAAGATGTATAGCAGGATGGCAGTGGAGTTTTTCCCTATTGTCTTGTAACTGTGGATAAAGCCAAAAATATAGGACAGAAGGCTCTAAGTACCCCCAAAGCCTGGGTTCAGAGAGCTACCAGAATTAGGGCCACTTCCTCTCCGTGTTTGCTGGTATTATCCTATTGTAACCACAACCAACACCACCCCTACTATCCCCAAGTCAATACTGTAAGAATTGAGAGGTGAGAGAGCAGTGTTTTTGAACAAAGCCTATGCCTTCTTCCATCACACCCCTTTGGGAGGACTTCCTGGTCCCCAAATCTGAGGAGGAGAACTCCAATCAAATCACTCCAAAGATCAGAGATGCTTTCACTATAGGGAGACCACTATTGGTTTCCTGGCTTGTAAGAATTCTGCTTAGCTAATGGGCTTGTTGACCAGCCCTTATTTTCCCTAAGAAGGGAAAAAAATTGGTAGAGTTTGGAACGGGATGGTAGAGAAGCCAACTGTATGCTCAATGCTGGCCACCACATGAGTATGTGAATTTCCCGGGTGCTTAGTGAGCCCTCTTGGAAGGCACCTGACATGGAACATCTTAGCAATACCTGAGGCAAAAGTGATGCGAGCTAAGAAAGGAGATCCCATCAATAAAGCACTGTTGCATAAACCCCATTTGTGTGGGGCTTTGCGGAGAGTTAAAGAGGTTGAGTGGGAGTTGGAGCTCACATCTCTGAGACTCTCAGAGAGAGGTGGTCCATGGAGATGCCTCTGTGAGGAACCCACAGAGATGAGCCCATAAAGGAGCCAGCATTTGTATTCCTGCCACAGTCAGTCAACGACATCCAGAAAAGCAGAAAACACCAGCACAGGAAGGGCAGCATCTTCATGTGATTAAGGAGAGTGAAACCCACAAGATTCCTTCTTTCTCTTTCTTGCTCCCACTTAGGAAAAGCTAGTCCTAGAAGAAAAAAGGGAAAGAAGTGCCTGAGACTTGAACCATATCTATTCCCTACCCTCATACTACAAGCCAGGAAACGTGGGAGAGTGGAGTAGACGAGACTAAAGTTTGGGATTGTTTTCAAATTCTTCATGAGAATGCTTTTATGATCTACAGTGGCTGAAAATTAGCATCTGGCCAGGATGTTTTCATGACAGTCACTAATAGGAGTGTCAGTTACTGGGGGAAAGATACTATCATTTCATAGTGTCAACCCCAAGAAGTTGAGACTTCCCAGTGAGTAGGTCATATAATAAATATATTTCACTCTGTTTGGACATTCACATGCATCTCTGAATTTTAATTCAGACTCCATGTAGCTTTCTTATAGGGAGACACTGTTCCTACCAGTCCTCTTGGCAATGGTTGATGTAATAAGTTGATGTCTGGTGTCATGCATTGATCTCTTGTGAGTCTCATTAGTGTATGACTGTCTCTGAGAAGATTGACATATCTGCAGCACTGAGTGTTTGTGTTCCTGGACCTTTAAAACCAAGGCTGCGTAGTCCCTGGATGCCAGCCCAAGCTGATGCCCTTCTGTGGAGCTCTGCTTGGTATCCCAGTACCCTCCATCTGAGACACATCTGTTATGTGGGTATAGACCACAATGGATGGATGATGAGAAGCAGCCGGCAAAAAGGTGTAGATGAGCGTCTTGAATGTCTGACAGAAAAGTCTCTTGGCCCTGACCTTCTCGCCAGTCTTTTTAGGAGTGGCTAAAAAGTGACTAATCAGTGACTGCAGGTCACTGATCCCAGCACTGCCAACCCCAGTTGCCCCCTTCCTTTTACATTGCTGAATTCCTTGGAATGTACCATCTTAGAAATGTGCTTGCTCTGTTCTGCAGTGTTCAACACGTCCTGAAAGGGGAAAAGGCTTGTGCATGTCCAAACCAAGAGATATTTCCCCCCTTTGAACTTGATGAGATTAGGAGGGATTTGGTGTGTCTGTTTTTCAAAATGGGAATCTGTGTTTGAGTCCAAATGAAATCTGTTGTTGGAGGTAACCTTGCCCTCACCTGCTTTCCCAGCCCTTCTTACCTGGCTGCTCTCTGCTGCTCTCAGATGTGTTCACCTAATCCCCATCCCTAGTTCACTGCTAGAATTTCACAGTGAGGGCTGAGGATGGAGGAACCGTTTCTCCCTGGAGGAGAACATTTAAAGTTAGAGGCTAGAGCCAAGACCATAAAAATCTTGGAGGATAATGTAGGGAAACATCTACAGGACCTTGTAATAGGAAATGGTTTTATGGACTTCACACCCAAAGCACGAGCAGCAAAAGAAAAAATAGATAAATGGGATCTCCTTAAAATTAAAACCTTTTGCACATCAAAGGAGGTCATCAGGAAAATAAAAAGGCAGCCTACTCAAT
>PVKH010033802.1:0-11957 GCA_004027955.1 Chaetophractus vellerosus
CAAACATGTCCCAATAAATTTTAAAAGATTGAAATTATACAAAGCATCTTCTCTGACTATAATGGAATGAAGCTGGAAATCAATAATAGGCAGACAACTGGAAAATCCACAAATATATGGAAGATAAATGGTATACTCTTAAACAATCAGTGAGTCAAAGAAGAAATTACAAGGTAAATCAGTAAATATCTTGAGAGGAATGAAAATAAGAACACAACATATCAAAACGAATGGGATGCAGAGAAAGCAGTACTAAGAGGGAAATGTGTAGCCCTAAATACTTATATTTAAAAAGAAGAAAGAGCTAAAATCAAAGACCTAAATGCTTACCTGGAGGAACTAGAAAAAGGACAGCATTCTTTTTAAGAGAAAGTCTACCAAATAACCAATCCAAAATAGTCATGTTTGTCTATCAGAAGTTCCTTTATGTTAGAATGGTGTTCCATGGAAAAAGGAGCTAGTTCAGCTAGCAAGTGAAACAACCACACAAATGTTTTTCTTTGAGGCAGCCATTGTACTTCTTCTCACTACATGTATTCAAGTGTCAAGATTTAATAAAATTTAATAGTTTTTATTGGTTTGTCAAAAAATTCTTAAGTGAAACTGGATTTCTTGTTTTTTAAAAATTTTAACATTCAGTGCATGTAGTGAAGAACACAATGACTATTAATATTGTTTGTTGATATTAGCTCATTTTTGCTAGGACACCAGAAGATTTACCCACTATTGCTTTTGCACCATTAGTGCAAAATGTCAAAATGTCAATACAGTGAAAAAGACAAACCTCATCTTGGAATTATTATGAAAATAGTTTAGATTTCACCAAAACCCTGAAAGTGACTTGAGGACCACTAGGGGTCCACAGACAACACTTTGAAAAAAGTTAATCTAGATTTTTAAAAGAGTAGGTTGAATACATGCTATTTCACTTTGCTTCTACATTAAAATCCACTAAGTATGTGTTTTTAAGGCATGAATTTAAAAAGTCAAAGGGAATAAGAATGTAGATAAAAGAAACATAGTTTTTGGAAACTAGAAAGGGAGGACTAGTGATAACTGTCACAGATCAGAGATGGCTAAATCTTAAACCAGAGTGAGAAAAGTGAAAAAGTAATCCTTTTACAGCAGTGAACTCTTAAAAAGTTCAGGAAATGCGAACCATTAACATCTCTAAGTTAAAATATGAGAATTGGTGGAATGTATTTTTAAGATTTAGTGTAATCCACAGATTTCTTCCCTCCATATCCAGGCAGAAGCCTGAAGCTTTATTTTCTGGAGAAGGCAGAAGGGTGGATCTCTGGAGTAAGGGCTATCAGGGACCAGGACAATTAGGGTGGGGATGAATTTGCTGAAAACAGGGAACAGTGTGTACATTTATTTTGGGAATGTTGAGATCCCCAAGCTTCAACTGTTTCCATGAGAGAAATTGTTCTATAATTTTCCTTCCTTGAAATGATCTTATTGGGGTTTGGTGTTAAGGTCAAATGACATTACATGTTGGAAAGTATATCTCTTTCCAGTTTCTGAAATAATTTGCTTAAAATATCTATTGTTTCTTCTTTTGATATTTAGAGGTATTCATATTGAAATCTGGAGTTTACTATGTTGAGATATTTTTAATTATGGATGGAGTTTCTTTAAAATATACAGGAATACTGAGATTGCATATTTTTTCTGTCAGTTTTATCAAATAAATTTTCAATTTCATAGAAATTCTTTTTTTTTCAAAAATGATTCAAATCATTTATTATCCTTTTGATATCTTCAAGATCTATGATGATTGCCACATTTCTGATATTGGTATATTGTTCTTTCCCTCTTTCTCTTTCTCTCTCTCTCTCTCTCTCTCTCTCTCTCTCTCTCTCTCCTTCGCTCTCTTCTTTCTCACTCATTTCTAACAAACTTGATAGAGTTTTATCAATTTTATTCATATTTCCAGAGAACCAGTTTATGGCAGTATGGATTTCCCCTTTTGCTTTATGTGTGCACTTCTTTCTTTTCATGGTTTCTTACCTTATCCCTTCTTATACTTTCCTTGTTTGTAATAAACTAGCTTTTTTTTTACTTTGCAAAATATGAGAACTGAGTTGGCTTTTATAATGGAAATTTATTTGCGGTAAAATCTTACAGTTCTAAGGCTTTGAAAATGTCCAAATAAAGGCATCATCAGATGTACTGTCTTACCAAATGTTGGCTGCTGGATCCTGGGCTCCTGCCATGTGGCAAGGCAAAATGGCAGGTCTGCCTGTTTCTCTCTGCCTTCTCCTCAGGTTCACCTCTTTCAGCTTTGAGCTGCTTCATGAGCCTAGCCTTTAAGGGGCTCTTTGCTTCAGTTTTTCTGCTGATTCCAGCCTCCAGCCTCTCTCTCAGACTCTTGGGGTTTCTCTGTCTTTCTGCAGCTTTAGGCAATCCTGAAGTCCTCTCTCACATGGCAAGGTAAAATGGAACCTGTCTTTCTCTGCTTCCATTTATATAAGACTCCAGTAAAAGTATTAGGACCCACCCTGAGTCCCACAATCTAATCAAGGGCCTTAACTGAAGCAATCTACTCCTATGTGACTGAATCAAATGGCCCTTTGATTTAATCTAAGACAAAGTCCCAACATAAATAGGTTTATAACCAAAGGAATTGGTTAATTTCAGAATCTAATTTTTTGGTGTCCACAAAAGATTCAAACCAGGACAAGCTTATTGAAACAAAAGCCTATATAATTAATTTTCAGTCTTTTGTTTTTCATTTTGATGTATATATTTACCTGAATGTTCCAATCTATGGTTATCATTCAGTTTCTTTAGTTGTTCACTAACATATGCTGCAAAATATTTTCTAATCACATTGTTATTTCTTCTTTGACCTATCGGCTATTTTTAAATGAACTACTTAATTTCCTAACAGCTAAGGATTTTTTTGTTACTTTGTTGTTATTGATTTTTTAAATCAAATTGCCTCTCTTTTGAATCATATTCTGAAAGATTTCCATCCTTTGAAAATTATTGAGTCTGGCTATGTGACTCAATGCATAGCCAGCTTTAGTAAGTGTTACATGCCTGCTGGAAAACAAAATATTTATCAATATTTTTGACCAATCAGATCAACTTGTTCATTATAGTGCTTTCATATTTATATCAGTATTAAATTTTTGTCTGCTTTAGTCATCTCTTGCGAGAGGCTGGAGGTGTTAAATCCTCCAACAATGACTATAGATTTAACTATTTTTATTTTGAGTTCTGCTGATTTTTCTTTCTTTTTCCTTTCTTTTTTTTGTTGTAATCTTTAATTGAAGCATAACGTCTAAAACTGAAAGAGATCAAATCACAACTATATTGCTCAATGAATTTTCCCAAAGTAAACATGCCTCTGTACCAAGCATTTAAATGAACAGTATTGCCAGTACTTCAGAAACTATTGCCATCATCCGCCCAACCAGTTAATCCATACTTCTTCAACATACGCACTATCCTGATTACTATCAACAAAGATAAGTTTGTCTGTTTTTGAACTTTATATAAATGAAATCATAAAATATGTACTCATTTATGTCTGACATCTTTTGTTCAACATTAGGTGTATGAAGTTCATCCATCTGGATTGTTGTGTAGTTGTAGTTCAGTCATTCTCATTGCTGCATAATATTTCGCTGTGACTCTACCATAATATATACATACATTTCTCCTGTAGATGGATGTGAAGTTTAATTTTGTGAATCCCAGAAAAGATTTTTTTTGAAGTAATCCATTCCAGTGGGTGTGAGATATTTTGATTGCATTAGATTCAGTTAAGGGACCTTGACTAAATCACTTGACTAGATCATTTTTTTATTGGACTATGTCAGTGAGGCATCACTCAAGTTGGGACTCCACCCTCTTGCTAGGTCTTGCATAAACTGAGAACACAGAGAAAGACATGGAAAAAGAGAGTTGCTGCCATCTTTACCCTGCCATGTGAGCAAGAAGACTCCACATTTGCCTATGACTGCTGAAAGACAAAGAAACAGGAGAAGCTCAAGGAGATGAGGCCCATGGAGTGGAGAGGTGCCTGCTTGCCCACAGCTGAGCTCCAGGAGAAAGAGCAGCAGCTCCAACCGTCTTGCCTCACCACATGGCAGGACTCCAGGATCTGCTAGCAGCCAACCCTTGCTGAGAAAGCAGCTCTGATAATGCCTTGATTTGGACATTTTCGCAGCCTTGGAACTAAGCTTTTATCTCCAAATAAAGCCCCTTTATAAAAGCCAATCAATTTCTGATATTTTTCCATTGACAACATTTGGCAAACTAAGACAATGGGCATTTGGGTAGTTTCTAGTTTTTAGTTATTTCAAATAGCACTGATATAATCATACTTGTATGTATCTTTTGATAAGCATAGATTTGGAAAGACTATCATAGGGAAGTCATACATTCATCTATAATTAATATCAACAAAAAAAAATCACACATAATATTTAGCACAACAGCTCTGGTCCTTCTTTGTTTAGAGATGCCTTCCTTCTAGGGTACTCTAGTGACTAATGGGAAAAACCAAAATAAATTTTCATAGAAACATTGGACCTTATTTCATAAAAACTGTGAGGAAGCATTATTTTAGTATCTTCATCTCATCATCAATATCAGTTCAATAGTGGTAGGAAGAATAATTTGAAAGAACACAGATTCATTAATCTTTACAATGCCAAATCTAAATGTGATGGCATAAGCCAAAATAATCAATTCATACATAACATGAAAGAAGTAAAATTTCATAGTCAATAAGAAAATATGTAAGAATAAGAGACTACATCATAACATACCTCAAAAACACAGGTCAGAGAAACAAGCCTATTAGATATCCCCTTCAACTCCTAATTCCATGTATATTAGTTGTTTTTCTATGGAGAATTTAAGGTCATTTTGTGAACAAAGATTAGTGTGAGAACCAATGAAAATGCTTACTTAAGAAAGTGCTAACAAGATCCAAGATCAAAGAAGAAGGCAAAGAATCAGTAGAGATATATCAATATTTTTATATAGAACAAGGAGCTAACTTGTATAGCGGCAGCCTCCTGCCTTGAAAGTAAATTATTTATCCCTTTAGAAATTCAGGCAATGTACAAGGCAACAACCTGAAGTATTTACAGAACAGAGCAGCAGTTAATAATACACAGTGATTTGCCAATTTAAAACCACTGAACATGTTTCTAATTACAGTACAATAATTTCAGGGTCACTATATTCAAATGCAATCAGTCACGCAGGGAGTTAAAAAATTCAGAATCTGAAATAATGTTCTTGCTAAAAATGACAGGAAATGGTAATGGTGGAACACTGAGACAAGCTTGGCTGTAATCTGCTTAGTCTGCAATCAGATCTCCTGAGCTTCAAATGTCCTGCCACAAATATGTATTCTTTCACAATCAAGAAAAAAGAAGATAAAATTAAGTTGAAAAATCTATTAAACATTCTGGTATGATTTGTGAAAATGGAATTAACATTTACAGTATCATCAGCCACATGTTATGTTGGTTTTTTTTCCTGAAACAATGGCTTAATCTATAACACCACTTCTTGACTAATCCTCAAGTATGTTTAAAAAGGAAAACAAGCAGAACCACTAATTGTGTAAAAGCGCCAAAATATAATATGTTGTATGGGATGCTTCAGCCATTACTAAGCTGCTAAATAATTCTAATCTCTTGTTCACAAAATAAAATCTGCCACCAAGAAATCACAACAGCATCAAAGGAATATTGAAAAGGAAGCCTACAATTCAGCTGAAAAAGTAGGAGCATTAGGGCAGTTTTCAATTATTTCATAGTCACCTAGAAGAAGTATACATAATGCAAGGAAAGCTATTTTAAAAGCTGTGATTGAAGGGACCAATGAACAAGCAGGATTTTTGTGTGATGGTTAGGCACTATAGAGGCAACCTTTTCTTTTGCAGCATATTGCAATGTAAGATAAATGAGTCCAAGGAGAAATAGCCAAATATTTCTCCAATTTCTGGCATGCATACTTCAATAACTGTTGGGCTGTTGATGGTAGCTGAAGGTTGGGGGAAATGCCTAACCCAAACAAGCAGTCTAGAACATCATAATTGGAAATATAGATAATTGCTTATGGTAGAGATAAGAATCAGCCTTGCTTACTAATTGGATACAGTGGCTTAACCTGAGAAAAGATATTTCAAAAGTATAGGTCCAGACTTAAAAATATGGGCATTGCATGATTTAGGTGCATGGCTGGGGCTCCCAATTGTTAAAGTTGTAATGACTGCACTCTGCGATAACTTTCCCCAAGAAAATGCATTGAGATTATACTATAGGGGAGTGTCAGTGAAACACCAGGAGTTCTAGTACTCTTCAGGCATTTTAGCCTTCCAGCTTACGAAAGAGGGTTACTTCTCCACCTCCACTGAGTTTGGGGGAACAAGTTAATAACCAGGCAGCCAAAGTAAACTCCAAGGCAGGAGAATTGTGTATGACAATTGTGGATAGTTCTGGTGGATTTTGTCTTGACAAGGAACAATTACAATAGCAGCAGCAATCGTTGAAATAACAATAATAATAAGCGCCGTTTTTTAAGAGTTGATCAGAGCTAATCACTAAAATGTTGCTTTTTATATATTATTGGGTTGAAACCTCATACCAATCTTCATATATTATTATAGTCATTGTCCCAATTTAACACATTAAAACACAATTCAAATCTAATCACTAGTTTGACCAGGGCCAATCTTCTGTAATAATGAACATTGTCCTTAGTTCACTGAAAACAGATAAAGATGACATATCAGGGATCCAAATTTCATATTTGCAGGACTTTTCTGAAAATTTGTCTGTTTGCTGCTATAATATTCAATTGATTTAAACATGATGCAAAGTCAATTTCATTAAAAATTTAGTCCAGTTGGTTTTCCCCTCTTTCTCACATCTTTCATTTCTCTCTCTACTCTCTTTAAGATTAAATCCATTATTATTCTTAACCAACAGAATTTCTTCCATATGTCTTGAATCCAATCTATTAGCAAGTTCTATCCATTTTACTCTAACTCCCACTTCTTTCCATCTTCACTGACACATCATTAGTGAAAATCACCATCACAACTTGCCTAGGTTACAGCAAAACTTTCCTAACTGCTCTCAATGTTTTAACGTTCATCCTACCATATTCATTATCCAAATAAATACATTTTGAAATATGGGACTGCCACTAATGTGCTGAATTTTTTTAAAGTCTTGCCATGGTTAGGATAAAAACCTGAACCCTTTATATAACTAATAAGATTCCTTTATGGTACAGTTCTGCCTACCTCTCCAGACTCTTCCTTTTACTACCACCCCCTTGGCTCATTCCACTAAAAACACAAAGGAATTTATTCCACTCTCCCCAGCCTTATGGCCTTCTAACACAGCAGAGCAATATCAGATATCTTTTATACTCCAATCCTAATACGGTGTCATTCAGCCAAAAGCATTTAATAAGAAGTTGTTGAATGAATAATAAATGAACATAGCATTCCTTATAGAAAGACTATATATTTTATGTATTGGGAGGATGTGGAAGACACCATAAAATATTAGAAAAGAAAGTTTATTTTAATAAGCCTTTGTCAAATATTCAGTCATTTAATTTTTCAGTACATTTTTTCCCTTGTGACAATACAATATGCCCTTATTTCTTTGTAGTATTGATAACAAAATGAACTATAATTTGTTGAGAGATGTCAATATTCTTATAGTTCATCCTATCAATGCCCATTTTGGAATTCCTGAAGATAATATATTCATATAATTGGCAAAAGTGTATTGACCCATACTCTGTCAGGCACTCAGATATGTCATTTTTTAAAATGAAGAAAACATAGTCCCCAATATTTTGAACCCTTTGTCTAGTACAGCAAACAACTATGACTATTGAATGTGTTAAAGGATAAATATAGAAGTATGAACAGCAAGTTCAGGATTTCCAGAACAAACAGCCCAGTACTTAGGGGACAAATATAAAACTTCTAAGGAAGGTATGATTAGGTATTAAAGGGTGTCCAGAAGCTTCTTAGGCACAAAAGACAGAAAAAGACATTCATGACAGAGGGAATATCATATGAATGTAAAAGTGTATGGTCATCATTTTGTAATAGTCAGATGTAAGAGGCCAGAATTTCAAACTGGGACTGCTAATGGAGGCTGAGGGTAGGCCCAGCCTACTCCCCTCTTTTACTTTGTGTGCAGATATTTCACTATTTTTCCATTTAGTAGCCCAGGAGAGACATTAGGTCTAATGGAATGGCCTGACCATACCTTGAACCCCAAATTGGTACATCGTAGTTGCTTTTCAGGGTGCAAATGCTGCGTAAAGGTTGCTTGATGTATACTTTTTGCTTAGTGGCAGGGACCCCTCCCCTGGATGTATAAATATCATGCCCACCAGCATACAGACTTCCCATTCTCTGATGTGAGGTAGAGCAAAGTGAGCCACCATCCACAGACCCTAACCAGAGCAGTTGGCCTCAAGGGGAATAGCCATAATGGGACCTTTTCCCCTGCTGTTTGAGCCTTTGCTAAAAATTTCTGTTGTGCCTGAGCCTGTGTTCTAACTGCAACACTGCGTAGCAACTCTCTCCACAGTAAAACAAAATGAAACAACTAGGTATTCCCTTCACAGCCCCGTAATACTTAGGCACAAGGAGTGGAACCAGTGAAAGAGTTCAAGTATGCATAGCCTAAGCCAGAATCATTCATTCATTCATTCATTCATTCATTCATACATTCAATACATATGTATTCTATACTTTCTATATTGCCAGTCAATATGTGAAGCATTGGGGATCCAGCATTTACCTTCTGGTGAAGGGAAGCAAAAACTAATGAAGATAAATGTATTATAGATACAGTTTTTAATCCCAGTGGCCAAAACAAGTATAATCTACATGACACATTGGGTTAGGAATTTGGGACAAACTCACCCTTTCTCAGTCCCATTCCTACTACTATCATGTGACCATATACAGACTATTTAATCTTATGACCTTCATTGCCCCAATTTATATATGGGGAATATCTGTACCTACAACACAGGTTTGACTACTAATTGGTGTAATATTATAGCATTTGTTGGCACATCATAAGTGCTCATTTTAGATATTACAACAGATATTATTTATTATATATTTGTTAAATAAATAAATTAGATGAGAATAAAAAGAAAGCTAGAAAAGTGTTTGTGGTGGTTTGAATGGGAAAATATATTCTTAAATTTAATGTATTCCTGTGGATGTAAACCCACTGTAAGTAGGACCTTTTGATATTTCAGTTCAGGTGTGTCCCACTCCAATCAAGATGGGTCTTAATCCTATTACTGTAGTTTATAAGAGAATAAAATTCAAAAGGAGAGAGAGAAATCCATGGAAACAAGAAGCTAACATCAATGAAACCCAGAAGAGAAGGAAGAGACCACCAGATGCCATGCCATGTGCCTTGCCAGGTGACTGAGGAGCCAAGGATCACCAGCAACCAGCCCCCAAAACCAGCCAGTCTTTGGAATGAAAGCATCTTCTTGGGATGCCTTGATTTGCCATTTTCCGAGCCTCAAAACCATGAGTGAATAAATTACCATTGTTTAACCTGACCCATTTCATGGTATTTCCTTTGAACAGCCTAGGAAACTAAAACAGTGTGCCTAAAGAAAAATTAAGAAAATTAAAAACTTAAAGTAGGGGAAATTTCCAGGATGAAAGAATAGTTTTGCAAACTTTCATGTTTTCTTGATTTCTACCTTTCTCTTCTCTTGGTTCTTTCAAGTCAAATCTTTGACTTTCGATCTCTTCACTTGCTTTCCTCCATATTAATAAATTTGGCAACAACACAATTTGTTGTAAGTCACTTCAAAGCTCTGCAATTTATCAATTCATGTTTTATTTATTGAGTTCTTTCACTCTTCTAAGACAAAAGGAATGGTTTAAGTACTTGAAAGCCAGAACTCAACTAATCAATTAGAAGCAGAAAATTCCTTCAATGGAATATAAATTTTGTTTGTTTCATTAGGATCTCTATTGTCCTACATAAAAAAAACACAGAAAAATATCCAGAGTAGCACTATTTCAGCATCAAATAAAATTACTATTTCAACATCAAATAAAATTCTAGCCCAAGCACACACCCTCAATAACTGCACTGTCGATCAATATATTTCAAAAGTGATTCAGTATAACTCAGAACAATAATGTCATTAACCTATCCCGCCTCTCTAGTGGATGGATGATGAATCAGCCTTCTACCCAAGAAAATACCCAGCCTCTTTTTTTCCTACAAGTTTTAATATAAATATATCATATGTTAATATATATAAACTCTTTCATAACCACTATTTCAATGACCCTTTTTACTTCATGATTTTCTTCTCTTTCCATACTCAGTGTCTAGAATAGTGCTTCCTAAAATGTAGGCAGTCAGTATACTTTAAATGAATAAATCTCCAATAATTGATGTAATCAATATGTACTCAAAATTATCTGGGTATACTAGAATGACAGGTATTAAGAAATTAATCTATCATTAACTGATAGATATTCAGCCCATGGATCTTACCAGGTATTAGGAAAGGACTGACAAACATGAAAATATCATATATGATAAAAACACAAGTATAATAAAAATCAATACATAAAAGCTTTAGAGATTTTGAAGAGTTAGTGACCATATTAATTGGTGGAGGCAAGGAGGTTAAAACACTTGGAAACATAGGTAAATATACAATGTTTGGAAACAGGTGAATAAGCAAAATAGTTTGTTGATATTAAATTAAAATACTCCTTCTTTCGAATGTGTTGTCACTTTTTATCAATGCGTGGTTCAAGGTGCTATGCAAAATTGCAATGAATAAGATAGTATTTCTGGCTGGGAAAGATGGATGAGATGGGTAAAGGAGGGGGTTGGCTAGATAGGGAGGGGAGAGTGGGGATGCTCTGGGTAGACCCTGACAGGAGGCACACAAGGCAGGGTGTGGGTTTGTGGCTGGCAGAGGCCAGGCAAGCCATGGTGTCCCCACAGCCACTGTTTCTCCTCTTGCTCCTGGCCACTCAGGATGGCCACAACTGCCATGGACGGGGGGCAGACTGGTAGCTGGTCCTGGCCAAGCTGAGGACCCTGTTCCAGTGGCTTTGAGTCCAAAGTCCAGGGAAGGTGAGGACCATGGAGTGAGGCATCTGCTCCAAAGATATGCCCCAGGGGCTTCATGCGCAGGGCCTGTTCCCCACCACAGGTGCCACCTGTGAAGACTGGCCAGCTGTTTGAGAGCTTGCCCAGCAGGCGGGGGAGGGCCTCCATCTCAGCACATCGGCAGCTGCCAGATGACTTCTGCCCAGCTGTGGTTCCACACAAGGCTGGACAGGCAGAGCCCAGCAGCTTACAATAGCTCTGGGCCCCTGCTCAGACTGCTGGCATTGTCATCTGGGGGACCCATGGCTGTACCCATGTCATTAGGCAAGGTCCCCCCTCTCTGGGCTGGGCTGCACTTGGCCTTCTCTTCCCTCCCTCTCCTGACCCACCCTGCCCTGGTGCTCCTGCTGCGCTGTCCTCTCTGCTCCTGTTCAGCCAGACCAGAGGCCATGCCCTTCCTGGTGAATACGTGGGCCAGGTCGCCCAGCGGAGGGGAGAGAGCCTGGTGCTCGGCTCCCCCGCTGCTCTGGCCTTGGTCTCCCACCACGCTGGCCTGATGCAGAGGCCTCCAGAGGAACCTGCTGCCCACGCCAACTGCCACATAGCAGCTCTCACCATCTCCATGCAGAAGCTAGACTGGGACTGGTGGATCGTGCACACTCCTAGTTTCCTCATTCACTGCACTCACAGTGACTGTGTGCTGCCCACTGCACCAGATCTACCCCTACCACCCCCTTTGGCTAGCACCACCCTTGTCCAGGACCTTTCTTTGGTCCAGGGACCCTGCCTTGCTGCACTGCTCTCCCAGGGACCATGAGGCCCCCATAT
>PVKH010033803.1:0-11956 GCA_004027955.1 Chaetophractus vellerosus
GAGGAGCCTTGGTAGATTATGAGGCCAGTCCTCAGATATCTGGGGAAGAAGAAGTAGGTTTGCTCCAGGGGCAGCGTTAGGACCAAATCAAGCTGATTCTGGATGATCTTCTGTCAGACTGCAGAGAGGATTTCCCCACTGGGTGAGGGGGGTGTTGAATTTTATGTACCCAGTTGTTCCTTCCAATGCTCAAATTCAACTTTTTTAGATATATGAGTACAAAGGCACTTCAAAAATAATTGGAAATTGACAGTCTCTCCTAAACATAATAAGTGTTAACATAGGAGATATGTCTAAGGAGGTATTAAACATAAGAGGTTTTATCTAGTATAAGGTGTTAATTAACATATTGACTAAGGCAACCAATGCCAAGTTATGTGACATTCCAGAGGGAAGTGCTCGACCACAACATGGTAATTCCTAAGTAGGTATTTGAGAACCTTTCCTTAACTTGTGACCCTCCTGGCCACTTCAAGGTCTCCCAAATTGTGCTAGTTCAGAGTATGAGTTATATGTTTGGAGTGAATTAATAAAGAATAGCAATCTATTTGCTTGGTGGTACATTTATTTCTAACAAAGGAAGATTTAGAGGCAGGACTATTTAGAAAAGGAAAGAAAACATTTACTTGCCAAAAGTGCAAGGAAGTAGGATTTGGAAGGCTGTTTCATCAAATCAAAACTCAATATAAACACTTGAAGGCAAAAAACCCCCACAAAATTACCAATGTTCTCAAGTCCAAATTAGTCTGTTCATGGTAGAAAACAACTTTCTCATGTGATTATCATATTCTAAAGAGTTATGACTTCTCTTCAGACATCAGCTTAGGAAACATCCAGAGATAATTTTTTGTTGTTGTTGTTAGGGAGTCCAGGCTTATGGGACATGTTCAAGGCCTTATTGTGTTGGGGACCAACAATCAGAAACACAATTACCATGTTATTTTTGGCTTGTTTCAGGGTGTGAAGTTTTGAAGTTTGGTTTTCCTTGACTGGTATGCAGTGTAAGTGCTCCGTCCTATTGGAAAGAGAAGAAAGAATCTGTTTTTGCTTCTACTTCTTTGCTGATATGTTTCTTCATTCCATTATAGCGTTGCTAAGATATGAAGTGAAAAATCAGAAGTTGAAAATCTCTTTTTAAGATGCTAAAATCTTAGATGTTAGAATCTGGATTTAATTGTTGCTCATTTCTCTGTTAGCAAGATCTATGCAATTTTTGTTTGGCTAGAGAACATGGGTAAAATTTCATAACCCTTCAAGTGAAAGTGATTTATAAGCTTCAAATAATGATTCCCCTCAAAGGCACATTTATTTGCTGCATGCTTGTTCTTGGTGATAGCAAAAACAATAGTGCAAAGACAGAGGTGGGGCAAGCTGGAAGAGGGTAGCTTCCTATGGGTTGGCTCTGAAGTTGCCTGGTTGATCAAGAAAGAAAAATGAGGGAAGTGGATGTGGCTCAAGCAATTGGGCTCCCGTGTACCGTATGGGAGGTCCAGGGTTGGATCCCCAGGGCCTACTGGTGAAAAAGCAAGCTGGCCTATGCGGCAAGCTGGTCCACGCAGAGTGCTGGCCTGCACTGGCCCACATGGAGAGCTGGTGCAGCAAGATGACACAACAAAAAAGAGACACAGAGGAGAGACAATAAGAGACACAGCAGACAAGGGAGCTGAGGTGGCACAAGAGACTGAGCGCCTCTCTCTACTCTGGAAGGTCCCAGGATTGGTTCCTGGTGCCACCTAAAGAGAATACAAGAAGACACAGAAGAACGTACAGAAAAAGAAAGAAAAATGTGGAATTGAGCAAGAGGTGTGCTTGTAAACATTACTGTCTTTCTATAAACCTCTGGGTAGATTGTTCCAGAAAATATAGTTCTATTTTGTGTGAAAAAAAAAAGGGAAAAAAAGTGAAAGAAAAAAAAATTGAAGATCTGTAAACTGTGTCATCTAAACCTACATCATATTTTTACCTATGTTTCGTTAAAATTTCCACTTAATTACCCCAATGGCAGAGGAGGGTAAACCCATATTTCTGGGAATCTGAAACAGAGACCAAGGCTGCCAGAAGCAAGTATTAGTTTATCTTGAACAGTTATTTGATATTTGCAGTTTACTCTGTAAAATATCTGAGCTTATTTTATATAAAAGTAATATTCTAAGACTTCTAGTAAAATTGATCCTCTAAGATGAACCAGTGTGTCCAGAGGCTTTGAGGGCTATTTGACCAAACCTCAGACCTAGGCAAGGGGGGGCTCTGCTTTTGCCCCCTGCATAATAAGACCCCTCTCCTACTCTCTTCTGGCTGGGCCCCTCCCTGCAAGCTGAGGAGTCTGCAGGATGCCTGAAGCTGGCGCTGATCTTGCCACCCCCAAACTCTGGTTTGGTTCTAAACAAGGGTTATGTAAACAAGGAGACAGGTGGGTTGGGTAGACTAGATGAGATATGTCCCCTGGACTAAGAATCCCAGACCCAGGAGGATAAGATAACCAATCAGAAGTTTAGCTTTTCTTCTACATCTGCCTCAAGCTCTTAAATAAACCTTTGCTTGAGTTTAAATTGCCTTTTCTGTGGAACAAGAGATCAAAATACCTGGTCTTTCGTTTCGCTTGCTTGTCAGAGGAATGATTCAGCTCAGGGCTGTAAAGAACAGTGTGTGCTGCTTGGAGACAGATATCATGAGCAATAAATACAAAGCAGGCTTGTTTGGCAAATCATCCTCAAAGAGATTTAAAGGATGGCCAGTCTCACTCCCCTTAGTTTTATTGTGCCAAATGTTTCAGAAATTCCATTAATTAAAATTTAAAGAGTTGTTGACCCTAGTACTGCTATAATGGTCTAACTTTAAAGTTTTAATTCACCTGGCTGTGATGTTTTGTAATAAAAGCTATATAAATCAATGTGAAGGTTCAGTGAGTGGCAAAGTCTGATTTTTAGGGAGTCTGATTTATATTCTACTCATTATTAAAATGATATATTCAGATGATCCATCTGATGGGGCTTGAGAGAAGGGAGAGTTCCTTGTGGGCTGATGTAGTTGGACAGGATTCCATGGAGGGGGCAGTGACTGAGCCTAGCCTGAAAGAATGGGTAGGAATCTAGAGAAGAGGGTGGTGGCAATTCAGGACAGCAGCAGCAGTAGGGTGGGGAAACCTCAGAGGACTTTTTTTTCATTTGCTTTCTTTTAAAATTTATTTGCTTTATCTTTTTTTCCATTTTTTACATTAGAGAAGTTGTGAGCTTACAAAACAGTCATGCATTATATGTAGAATTCTCATACATTACCCCTCCACCAAAACCTTACATTGTTGTGGAACATTTGGTACAGATTATGAAAGAACATGATCAGACTATTACCACTAACCATGGTCCATAGTGTACACTTGGTATATTTTTTCCATAAACCCCCTATTATTAACATTATATATTAGTATTATCCATTTATTATGGTTCATGGGAGAACACTCTCATATTTGTTCTGTTAACCACAGTCCATCTCCCACTACATGGTTCACTGTGTTACATAGTTCCGTGCCTTGTATATTCTATTCAAAGTGTACACTCAGTGGCTCTCACTTTCATTACAGAGTTCTGTAGTCATCACCCCAGTAAACCTTTGAATGTTTTCCTTAGTGCAAAAGAAAAAATTCCATACTCCCTTTTATTGACCCTTAGCATTGATACAGTACTTTCTCTGACATTGACACAAGAATATGATAATATTGCTGTTAACTATAGTCCATAAGTTACATTAATTGTGTTTTTCCTATTCATCACTATATTCTTACTACCTTGTAATAGTGACATTCATTTGTTCTAGTTAATAGAAGAACATAGTATTCCATCATCTGTATATACCACATTGTATTTATCTATTAATTGGTTGATGGACACTTAGGTGGTTTCCATCTTCTGACAATTGTGAAAAATGCTGCTTTGAACATCGTGTGCAAATGTCTTTTCATGTCATTGTTTTCAGGTCTTCTGGATATATTCCTGGTAGAGGGGCTGTTGGATCATACAGCAGTTCTATATTTTGCTTCCTGAGGAACTGCCAAACTGTCTTCCATAGAGACTGCACCATTCTACACTCCCACCAAGAGTGAAGGAGTTGTTGCTATTCCTCCACCTCCTTTACAGCACTTGTTGTTGTTTTTAATAGTGGCCATTCTATGAGGTGTGAGATGGTATCTCACTGTAGGTTTTATTTGCATTTCCCTAAGAGCTAGTGATATTGAACATTTTTTCATGTGCTTTTTCACCATTTGTATTTTCTCTTGGGAAAAATGTCTGAGTCTTTTGCCCTTTTTAAAACTGAATTGCTGGCTCTTTTATTGTTGAGTTGTATGACCTCTCTATATAGTATAGAAATTGAATCAGATATGTGGTGTCCAAATATTTTCTCCCATTGAATGGGTTGCCTTTTCACTTGGTTGAGAAAGTCCTTTGAAGAACAAAAGTGTATAAATTTGAGAAGGTCCCATTTAGCCATTTTTTCTTTTGTTCCTGGTGCTTTCAGTGTAAGGTGTAAGATGCCCCCACCTATCACAAGGTCTTGAAGATGTTTTCCTACATTTTTCTTCTGGGAGTTTTATGGTTGTACCTTCTATATTTCGGTCCTTGATCCATTTTGAGTTAATTTTTGAAAAAGGTGTGAGAGAGGAGTCCTCTTTCTTTCTGTTGGATATGGGTATCTAGTTCTCCCAGCACCATTTGTTGAATAGACTGTTCTGCCCCAGCTGGGTAGGTTTGACAGCCTTGTCAAAATCACTTGACCATAGATGTGAGAGTCTATTTCTGAACCATCGATTCAGATCCATCAGTCTGTATGTCTATCTTTATGCCAGTACCATGCTGTTTATTTACCACTGAGAATCTTCCAACTTTGTTCTTCCTTTTAAAGATGTTTCTGTTTATTTAGGGCCCCTTAGGCTTCCAAATAAATTTGATAATTGGTTTGTCTATATCTTGAAAAGAGGCAGTTGGAATTTCTATTGGGGTTTCATTGAATTTGTGTATCAATTTGGGTGTAATTGACATCTTAATGATATTTAGTCTTCCCATCCATGAACACAGATTGTTCTTCCATTTATTTAAGTCTTCTTTGATTTCTTTTAGCAATACATTGTAGTTTTCAAATACAAGTGTTTTATGTCCTTGGTTAAATTTATTACTAAATATTTTATTCTTTTTGTCACTATTATAAATGGAATTTTTGCTGACTTCCTCCTCAGATTGCTCATTAGTAGTATATAAAACACTACTGATTTTTGCATATTAATCTTGTATTCTGCTACTCTGCTGAATTCGTTTATTAGCTCTAGTAGCTTTGTTGTGGATTTTTTTGGAACTTTTTAGATATAGGGCTGTATCATCTGCAAATAGCAGAAGTTTTACTTATTCCTTTCCAATTTGGATTTCTTTTATTTCTTTTTTTTTTCCTTTCTTTTTTTTTTTTTTTTTTTTTTTTTTTTTTTTTTTTTTTTTTTTTTTTTTTTTTTTTTTTTTTTTTTTTTTTTTTTTTTTTTTTTTTTTTTTTTTTTTTTTTTTTTTTTTTTTTTTTTTTTTTTTTTTTGCTTGATTGCTCTAGCTAGTACCTCTAGAACTATATTGAACAACAGTGGTGACAGTGGGCATCCTTGTCTTGTTCCGGATCTCAATGGGACAGCTTTCAGTCTTTCACCATTGAGTACAGTGTTAGGCTTGGGTTTTTCATATATGCCCTTTATCATGTTGAGAAAGTTTCCTTCAGTTCCTATTGTTGGAGTGTTTTTATCAAGAAAGGATGCTGGATTTTGTCAAATGCCTTTTCCACATCAATCGAGATGATCTTGTGATTTTTATTCTTGATTTCTTAATGTGGTGCATTATGCTGATTGGTTTTCTTGTATTAAACCACCCTTGCATGCTTGGGATAAAATCCACTTGATCATGATGAATAATTCTTTAAATGTGTTGTTGGATTCAATTAACGAGTATTTTGTTGAGGATTTTTGCATCCATATTCATTAGGGAAATGGGTCTGGGGTCTGTAATTTTCTTTTTTTGATAATATCTTTATTTGGCTTTAGTTTTAGGGTAATATTGACTTCATAGAATGAGTTTGGTAGTGTTCCTTCCTGTACAATTTTTTGAGGATTTTGAGTAAGATTGGTATTAAATCTTCTTTGAATACTTGGTAGAATTCACCTGTGAAAGCATCTGGTCCTGGGCTTTTCATTTTGGGGAGTTGTTGGATGACTGTTTCAATCTCTTTGCAATTGGTTTGTTGAGGTCTTCTATTTCTTCTCAGGTCAGTGAAGGCTGTTCATATGTTCTTAGGAATTTTTCCATTTAATCTACATTGTCCAGATAGTGGCATACAGCTGTCCATAGTATGCTCTTATGATCTCTTGTATTTCTTTGGGGTCAGTAGTAATGTCCCCTTTTTCATTTCTGATTATATTTATTTGTATCTTCTCTTTTTTTCTTTGTCAGTCTAGCTAAGGATTTGCCAATTTTGTTGATATTCTTGAAGAACCACCTTTTGGTTTTGTTAATGCATTCTATTGCTTTTTTGTTCTCAATTTCATTTATGCTCTGATCTTTCTTATTTCATTCCTTCTGCTTGTTTTGGGAATAATTTGCTCTTCTTTTTCTAGTTCCTCCAGCTGTGTAATTACATCATTGATTTCAGCTCTTTCTTCTTTTTAACTGTAAGCATTGAGGGCTATAAATTTCCCTCTCAGCACTGCTTTCACTGCATCCCATAGATTCTGATATGTTGCATGCTTGTTTTCATTCGTTTTGAGATATTTATTGATTTCTCTTGCTATTTCCTCTTTGACCCACTGCTTATTTAATAGTGTGCTGTTTATACTCCATATAGTTGTGAATTTTCCCTTTTCCTGCCTGACATTGAGTTCCAGCTTTATTCCATTATGATCAGAGAAGGTGCTTTGTATAATTTTGATATTTTAAAATTTACTGAGATCTGCTTTGTAACCCAACATATGGTCTATCCTGGAGAAAGATCCATGAGCATTTGAGAAGAATGTATATCCTGCTGTTTTGGAGTGAAATGTTCTGTATATGTCTATTCGGTTTAGTTTGTTTATCATATTATTCAAGCTGTTTCTTTAATGATCTTCTGTCCACATGATCTATCCAATGATGAGAGTGGTGTGTTGACATCTCCCACTATTATTGTAGAGACATCTATTTCTACCTTCAGTTGTGCCAATGTTTGCAAATGTTCAGTGTTGAGTCTCTTGTAGATAGCATATAGATGGCTTATATTTTCTTATCCATTCCTCCAGTCTATGTCTTTGGATTGGGGAGTTTAATCCATTAATATTCAGTGTTATTACTGGAAATGCAGGTCTTCACCCATTTTGACCTTTGGGTTTTATCTCTTATATCTTATTTTCATCACTCTTTACACTTTTTGTTACTTTTACTGATATAATCTTCATTTTTAGACTCTCTTCTAAGCCTCTCTCTCCTGTCTTTTCTTTTTCAGGCTGTACCATTTCCTTTAGTATTTCCTGCAAAGCCAGTCTCTTGGTTACAAAGTCTCTCAGTTTCTTTTTATCTGTGAATATTCTAAACTCACCCTTATTATTGAAAGACAGTCTTGGGGGAATGGATGTGGCTTAAGCAGTTGAGCACCCACCTTCTACATGGGAGGTCCCAGGTTTGGTTCCAGTGCCTCCTGAAAAAATAAAAACAAACAACAAGCAAAATAAATGAAAAAACCAACTTAAGGAAGTTGATGTGGTTGAGTGATTGAGCACCAGCTTCCCATATATGAAGTCCCGGTTTCAATCCCCAGCCCCCAGTACCTAAAAAAAAAAAAGAAAAAAAGAAAAAGAGAGAGAAAGACAATCTTGCTGGATATAAGATTCTTGACTGGCATTTTTTCTTTCTTTCAGTATCTTAATTATATCATACCACTTAATTATATCACACCATGTATTATATCATACCACCTTCTTGCCTCCCTGGTTTCTGATGAGAAATCAGAGCTTAATCTTATTGGGCATCCCTTGTATATATGTGATGAATCTTTTTTCTCTTGCTGCCCTCAGGGTATTCTCTTTACCTTTGACATTTGACATTCTGATTAGTATGTGTCTTGGAGTAGGTCTATTTGGATTTATTCAGATGGGAGTACATTGTGCTTCTTGGACACAGATATCTATGTCCTTCAATAGGGTTGGGAAATTTTCTTCCATTATTTCCTCAAATCTTCCTTCTGCTCCTTTTCCTTCTCTTCTTCATCTGGGACATTCATGACATATACATTTGCACATCTCTTGCCATCATTTAGTTCCCTGAGACCCTGTTCAACTTTTTCCATTCTTTTCTTTTTCTGTTCTTTTGTATATTCACTTTCAGAGGCCCTGTCTTCAAGCTCACTGATCCTTTCCTCTGTCTTTTCAAATCTGATGTTATATGCCTCCAGTATATTTTTAATTTCATTTATTGTGCCTTTCAATCCCATGAGATCTGCTATTTTTTCTTTGTAGTCCTTCAAATTCTTCTTAGTGCTCACCCACTGTCTTTTTTTAGTGTTTTAAAGATTTTATTTATATATAAAAACTTTTTCCTAAATGAATTTATGCATTAATTATGAAGTAGGGAAAAGTACTTAATTTTAAAAAAATTTAACTATATTTCCTGTTTAACCTAATATATCCAAAACAGTATCATTTCAACATGTAATCAATATGAAGACTTTTTAAAAATAGACTACCAGTAAGTTTATTTTTAGTCCATAGTTCATATCCCAGTCTTGAGGACTCTGGAATGGTGATGCCCACTCCACCATTAATTGAGGAGGACTTTGATCCCATACATCAGATAGATGGGTCTCTTGCAGATGTAGGCACTTTCAGTTCCTTGGTATGTTGTCTGTCCATCATCTCCTCCCCATTAGTTGTACTGGGTGAGTTCATTGAACTGGAGTGTAGGTGTTGCAAACTCTGTTGAGATTCAGGGTTCAGCTGGCACATGGACAGCCCAAAGATTTAAGTCTCTTGGATGTACACCTGCCAACTCTAGTACTAATTATAGGTTCAAATAGAAGGACAGAAGAGTCATGCATAGGGTAACCACTGCTGAGTCTAACTCAGTCACTGGGGAGCATAAATACCAGATTAGGACCCACTGGGAAGGGGCCAAATTCCTGAGCTGTCTGCCCTGGGTATACAGTCTGGATGTTTCCATATCCCTGAGCAGCTTTGCTATTTGGGGTCATATCTACTTTGGCTGCCAATGAGATCCTGTTGAGATGTGCATAAGCACTATCTCTGGGATGGCCTCTTGACTCACTTTGAAGTCTCTTAGCCATTCAAACTCATTTGTCTTTAGCTTTCCCCCCTTTTGGTCAATGTGGTGTTTTGTTTTTTTTTTTCTTTTCTCAGATGCATTGCTTGTTGGTACTGGCTAGCAATCCCTCAGTGCCTGGGAGGCTTGTCCCCGGGAGTCATGTCCCATGCTGGAGGGAAGTTGTTGCTTTTATATGCTGAGTTCAGCTTAGAAAGAGACCACATTTGAGCAACAAAGAGGCTCCCTGTAGGCAACTCTTAGGCACCCTATGTCACTAAGCTAAGTTTCAATTTCAAGAGCAAAGGCTCATAACCATAGTCATCAATATCAAGGATTCTTCAATGGCCCATCCTCCTTCACAAGTCAATGTCCCTGTACTTGGGGCATTCTTGTTGTTCCATTAGAGAATGTGGCAGAGCTCCCCCAGATAGGAATTTGATATTCTTTTGGTTATTGTGTGAATCTCCACCCACTGTGACAATGCCCCATGAACATTTGAACACACTTATATGCCTTATATGTATACACAGGTGAACTTCCTCCCATGTATCCCCCCTCACTGACATCCCACACCAATGATCCTCCCTTGCAACAGTTGTAATCCTTCTGTGATCTAAAACTTCTTTTAAAATGAAGCCAATAAAATAGTCACATATACTTAATAAGAAAGTGAAATAGTAATGATAGTTTTATACATAAGAAGTAAAATACAGAAAAAAATTAAAAAGAGTAAAAATAGAATACTATTTTTAAAAATTGGAATATTTAAAAATAATGAAAAAATATTTGAAGAAAAAAAACTTTTTTTTTTTTACATTTTGCCTTTCATCACTGTAAGATCTGTTGTCCTGTATGTACAGTGACATTTTCTTCCATTTATTCCCCAAATGTCTTGCTTTTTTCATTTTGTCTTCAAAGAAATTTTAGGTCACAGCAAAGTCACGTACAGAATTTAGGGGCTCCCATATATCCAATATCCTCCCCCTTTTCCCCCTTCCCCTATTAATAACATTTTATATGTGGATGGTACATTTGTTACAACTGATATACAAATATTGAAACATAGCTACCACCCATGGTCAATGGTTTACATTATAGTTTACATTTTGGACCATACACTTTTATAAATTTTGATAAAACTTAACATTGCCTGTATCCATCATTGCAAGATCATGTAGAACACTTCCATTGCCCTTAAAATGCTGCCTGTTTCACCTATTCTTTTCCTCCCTCCCTCTCCGCTCCCTTCCTTTCTTAATGACCCTATTGCATCTGTTGTCGGTTTGTGTCATAAGGCTTTTGCATCACCCCTTAACCTCTGTGCACATGTGTGTCTGAGTGTGTGTCCATGTGACTCTGAGTGTGTATTTGAGAGGGTGAGATTTGTTGCAGAGAACAGTTCCAAACACAAGCCTGAATTCACTGAGGGCACAGGACTCGACTTTTAGACCTCCATTAATCTTTCATAGTCAAGGTTATAGCAAATGTTTAAGAAATCCTTGTTAGACTGAATTGACTCATACTAATTATAGTGTGTTCAACCATAGTGCTCTTTCTCTTTGAAGGGCATATTTATGAGAATGTACTGAGTGTATTTGTTAAAGATGCATATAGTGGGATAGATACATGGCATTTTGAAAATGTTTTTCTTTTCAAAAATATGTTTTTTTGGTTACAATAAGAATAGTGGGTATAAAATAAGATTTTCTAGGACAGTTTAATTTATCAAAGATAATATTGTTTTCTAAAAATTAATTTCCAAATCATATCCATATTGCACCTACACTGTTGAATTTGTGATGCAAGTGAAAAGTAACATGATATTTTATTGTCAAATATAGAATCATAGATCTAGAAGGAATTTCACTACATCCTTTTAAATCCTTTGCTTTAAAAGGTGGTAAACCTTTAATCCATAACAGGTAGCTGTAGCATAAAGAGAGTGGACAGAAGGCAAAGTAGCACAAATCTGCATGGTGAAGACTGCTCGCTGTGAAGACATTCATGTCAGGTTGCCAGCTCTCCTTTCTAGCAGAGGATTGCTTTATTGTGAGATTACATCTTCCCTACTTGAAGGGTGCTTGAGATCACTTTTCACATATGGAATGATAATTGGTTTTGATAGTTTTTTTTGTTTTATTTTTAATATTTTAACTTGGAAACCTTATTTTACAGGTCCATGAAACCCATCTGGTCTCCCTAAAAAGCATTCCAAAGAGACTGGAGCCAGTTTAATGAGATTAAGGTGCTTATTTTTTGTCATTGGGAGGCAATGTGATCTAAGGGGCCAGCTGTATAGCCCAGTTGGTAGGGCGCTGGTTTACCACATGGGAGGCCCCGGGTTTGGTCCCCAGGCCTCCTCGGATGGGCAGACCGCCTCAAGAAGGCAGGCCAACATGGGTGGGGCACGCCGCTGTGGGCGGGGCACGCTGCTGCGGGCAAAAGGCAAGCCCCTGCGAGCAAGGGCAAGCCCCCACAAGCAGGCGGGCCACTGCACCGGTGAGCTGACTTGGCAGATCGCCCCAGCAGGGGGAGATAAGCAGACACAGAGGAACACAGAGAAAAATGAACACAGCAAGAACAAGCAAAAAGGGGGGATGTATAATAAATAAAAATAAATCTTTAAAAAAATGTAATCTAGGACTTGAAAGCTT
>PVKH010033804.1:0-11959 GCA_004027955.1 Chaetophractus vellerosus
TGGGAAGATTTGGGGGCTGCCAAGCAGGAGAATTTATTCTGGTTACATATTTTCCATTTTGTGTACTTAGCCCCCATTAGAAGATTTCCACCTTCTTTTCCATCCTTATTTCACATATTCTACTAACCTAACATATTTTCTGTATAGCCCTGAACTATATGTTCACTATAGCCCTACAGAATTATTTCAAGTTTTCCATTTCTTTGTATTTTCCTGCCCCTATGCTTTTTAAATGATGAAACAAATTATTTTTTCAATAAACGTTCTATTCAATTATCTTCTATCTTATAATACATGATCAATCCTGACTCTCAACCACTATAACATTTTGTTTGAACCCCTCTTATAAGAAATCACTTTCTGGTCAATAATTCATAGACCTTCAGAATTATATCCTATGTCTTCTTCTATGCTATAAGCTCCCAGAAGCAGAAAGGATCTATATTTAATTATTTTTCTTAATCCCTTAAAGTCTCTGATATAATACCTTATCCATAATATGCTCGCAATAATTTTTCTTTAAAATTAATTCTCCATCCACATGGAAACAAATCACAAAATCTGAAAATGGCACCAATTTGCATTAATTTTTTAGACCTTGGCTTTGAATAAAGAAAGCTCTATTTTTTCATACGGAAAATTAATTATCATGATTTTATAAGTGCCACTTTATAATGATAACATAAAATATTACAGCAGGCAATTCCAATCCACTTATTGGCAGACCATCCAGCATGCAGGTATTTAGTGTCTACTCACACATAAACACTAAACATTAGAAAAATAAATTGCTTTTTTATTCCTTGCTTTTTATCTCCCTCAAAGTGCTAGTACTGTAACAGTTCTGTCAAAGTAAGATGTGTAATTATGGCACCTCTGCATTGGGAGGTTATTAATGTAGACAAAATTGTTGACACATTATAGCTAAGATACAGCAGAGTGAAAAGTTAATCAGCTGTAAAGACAGCAATGAATTGGATCCCAAATATGAAGGGCTATCATAGGAAAAATAATTATTGATATAATTCTGAAAACACAGTATTAGGTAGGATCTCTTGCTGAATAAGTATTAGGTAAGAACTCTTGCTGAGCATTTTGTCCTGAAGAAGTGAGATGGGCTGTAAAAAGAAGAGCTTGAATGTTCATCTCTTTAATAAAGGTCACTTGGTACCATGCCATGAATGGTGAGCTTGCAAAGTGCACAGTGTGAACTAACACATAACATTCCCTTGCTGGCAGCAGAGTCATAGCCTGAACTCAAGGCTTGAGGAAAAATACCTAAATACCATTTATCCCTGGAGTGCAATCACTTATCCTGGACTTGTTCCTTATCTGATTATTTGTTTACTGTATTTCTCTCCTACGAGAATATAACCTAAAGATACATAGGATGCTTGTCTGTCTAATCCATTGCTATGCTCCCAGGGTTGGAATGATATCTGATACAGAGTAATATTGTTCCATCAACATTATAGAACAATTATAATAGTATAATATTGGAATAACTTCTTTCCTCAGCATTGTAGTACTAGTCTTAAGTTTATTAAGAGAGGTGAATAATGTATCGGTCATTTTCCTGTAAGTTCATTTACAATAGTGACTGTGAAAACTTGCTGGAGTTCTCAAATGCTAGAAGAAAGGGACCCCTGAAGGAAGCAAAATTAGGTGAGGAATTAATATTTATTGGCACATTTACTATGTGCCATGTAGTATGTTGGGTGCTTTAGGCACATTCATATTTATTTTTAAAATAATAGGAATAACAAGATGCATCGAACGCTTCCCTTGTGCCAAGCACAACTCATGAAATCTTTAATTTTATTACTTTTTTTCTCATCAAATCCTCACAAACTTATAAGGTAGGTACTATTTTTTTCTCCATTTTACAGTGATGGAATTCTTGGTATTCTGAAATTAAGCTTGTTTTTCTAATGGATACAAATAGTATAAGGGTAGGATAAACGACAAATGATTTATTGTGAAATGGTAGCATGTAATAAAAAGTAATTAAAGAATAATATTGCCATAAGTATGGTGTGGATTGTGATGTATGTCTGTAAACTCAGGCAGAGGTCAGGGCGAAAGTGCTTGCTGAAGGCTGTAGTCATCAGCAGAGGCTCCACAGATAAGGTGGAGCTTGGGCTGAGTCTTGAAGGATGGGCAAGAATGAGGAGAACAGAGAAGATCAGAAAGAGGAGAGTCAGAGAGAAAGAGAAGGGTGGCCAGGAGATGGAGAAAGATCTCAGCAAAGGCACAGAGAAAAAAGAACAGGAAGCTGAGCAACCATTGTGAGCGAAATAGGGGAGCTTGACTTGAATGGAGCTAAGAATGTATTTCACACAGGAAGCACTAGATTATGGTTGTTACATGTGCCTCTCGTTTTCCCACTCTCCTGGCACTGGAGCTAGTGGCAGAGCATGGAAAGAAAGAGGGAGAAGGGGGAATCTATTTCCTTCTCCTATAAACAGAATTGGATTGAGCACCAGAGTCCTGAGGAAATATACACTAAAAGTGGTTTGTTAAAATCAGACCATCCTGCTGATGTACAGTAGAGCTAAGGAAGAGCTGTATTTCTGTAATGTGGAAAAGGCAATCTCTCAATCCAATTCATTCTGTTTCTGACCAGTTTTCTCTTCTTATGGCTAATTACTTAAATGTAGGATTCTGCTTTACTTAAGAGCCTAAGGATTTTTATGTAGACAATGCACTTTCATGGACTAAAGAGGCTGAAAAAAAAATCTCACTCCCTAATTCTGGCAAGAAAAGTCAGTGCATAAGGTAAGTTGTTTTGGAGACATTCTACCAATGAGAAAAATTTTCTACTGCTATTGCTTTAGCAGTACAAAGATCAATTGATGTTTAAAAAAAAATCTTGATTCACAGAAATTCTGAAGTCAGAGTTTTTGCCAAGTGTGTTTCACTTTATTTTGTTCAGGATTTTAAAAGTTAATCATTGTCTAGTGTAGTCAACCACTATTAAATCATTAAATCCTTGAGGAGCTACTATGAGTCATTTGTTTTAGTATATATTATTTCAGTTAATCCTAATTCTTTAAAATTTTAAACAAAGAATCTAAATTTAGCCTTTTGCCAAGGGTCAGACATAGTGGGTAGAAATGCTGGCATTTAAGCCTGTGTTCTCTGACTTTATGTCCCATGCTCTTTCTTCTTCCCCATAAGATGTTTGTTATCCAGGATCATGAAATTCCCAGACTTTGTTGGATAATGATTTTTCCTTCTCTTCCTTCCTCCATTCCTTCCTTCTTTCCTTCCTTCCTTCCACATTTAACGAGATCGAGGTTCCATGAATTATTCTAGCTATTGTCTATGTGAAGAAAAGAAGACACTGTCCCCTACCAGGGAGGAGTTACTAATCTACTAGGGGGAGCCAGGAACCAGACATTTATATAATAAATGTAGTGTATTAACAATACCATAATGTGTACATTAGTGGCACAAAGGCTTTGGCCCATTGTATAGTGTCAATGAAAGCTTCATAGCAAAGGTGACAATGTAGCTGAGTCTTTAAAGGCAAGAAGACATTTGAAAGAGAAACTGGGGGCAAACACAAAAACATCCTGAGCACAGGGAACAGCATGTGTGAAGGCACAGAGGTTTAAGAAAAACCTCCAACGAAAGTCTCACCTTTGCAAAAACATGTGTAGAAGCACAGCCTATGCAGTCTTTCATCAATCCTATCTAAGGTAATTAGCTCTCTGGAATATTGCCAGGCAGCAGTACATTTTCCCCTCTTAGCACTTGGGAATATCTGAAATTCAGGACAAATATTCTTGCTGCCAAACTGTTTTAAAATACGTAATTTGCATGAACCTCCGTGAACCATATCCACATTAAAATTTAAGTGAGTCGACTGTTTCCAGATACCAAGAATTTCTGGGTAACTTCATTCTGAAAACCTTCTTAGCCTCACTGGCAAATCTAACTATATTCCTTTGGCTGAAGGGGTATTCAGGTCTTAGGTGTGCATTGGCAGAGTTTGCGCTGCTGAATCAGGGACAGCACCAGGGAGTCGCTTTCACACAAGCATTCTTCTTTAGTATACTCTAACACTCCCTCCGCCTATGGTGATGTGGCAGTTTGGTGTTGTTTATGAATTCCAAAAATAGATATTGGATTGTGTTTGTAAACTGGTCTGTTCCTTTGGGCGTATTAGATTGTACTAGATTCAGAGGTTTCACTTTTACTTTATTAAATCAAGACTAGGGCTTTTATTTGAACACTTCATTAGGGCAAGTGGGTTTGAGTTCCTTCCCCCACGCCCCCTTGTGGGCTATATAAACAGATGCTCAATCAAAGACAGGGAAGTAAGTACACAGAGGAGATGACAGAGAGTTTAGTTTTGGACTCTGGCACCCCAGGGAGAGAGTTAAGCCCTTCACCTGATCAATTAGTTTAATAGTTTGCAGCTGAAGAGACCAGAGCCCTGACTAGCTGAGAAAGCCTAGAAAAAAACGAGCCCTGGGGAGGGGGATAAGCCTTTTGCTAGCCTACAGCTGAGATCGGAGCTGGGACCACAGAGCCTTAGGAGGAGAGGAAGTCTTAACTCTTGCAGAGACTGGCAGCATTCTTACTCCAACACATGGCAACAGACTTTGGTGAAGGAAGTAATTTACTCTTTATGGCCTTGTGACTGTAAGCTTCTACCCCAAATAAATACCCTTTATAAAAGCCAACAGATTTCTGGTTATTTTGCATCAGCACCCCTTTGGCTGACTAATACAGGTTGTATCATATTTTTATCTCTTCCTCTCTAGTATCCCAGGAGAACCGAGCTCATAGTTACTTTGTTCATTGTCTAGTCAACCCTCTAATAGGAAAAAGTCCAGAATTAGAAACAGAGGAATTGTAACAACCCAATATTGTGGAAGGAAGGCCTTTTCCTTCTATCTGTTGGTCACCATTTTTTTTTCATTTTATTTTTTTCATTGACATTTTCTTTCTTGGATAGAGTATAACTGACTTCTCCAGGGACCTCTCTGTTCATCCCTGTGCTACAACCTCCGCACAGACACAGCACACATGAATCTTGCTGAGCTGGTACAGGTTTGTTCAGCAGGTGCTTTGGCTGTGTCACACCTGCTGTCAGATGTAGCCTTTTATAGAATGCCAATGCAGGCCTCACCACAATGGGAAGCATAAGGGAATGCTTATGCATTGGATTGACCATTTCTAACTGCTTTATTAGGTTTGATCCCCATAATGAACAGATTGGTCTCAATTTAGACAAGATTAAGGTTTTCAAACCATTTCTATTGAGCTGATTCATTTGGAGGTCTCATTCTGAGTGTCATATTCCAGCAGGTTTAACTTCCCCATCCTCAAAATATTTTCACTAATTGGGATGGTTGATCATGCTTCAAACCATTATTACCAAGGCTGCAAGTACCCCGCAGTGGCTGTTCTGGCTCTGTCTGTGAATGGCATATATGTGGCTAAACCTTGCTGCAAACAAGGGAGCTACCACTTATCACCAATTCACTAGTCTAACTAAATATAAGAGCATAAAGAGACAGATTTGAGAAAGCAGAGTCTTTATGTTCTTGGGCTATGGGGTTTGATAAACCTACATTCAAGTTTTAGTTCTAATTACTTACTAATTGTGACTTAAGACAAATTACAATTAGGGAATGGCAATAGAAGAATTGATATCTGGTTTATTCAATTTGCTTTCTTTATTTCATCCTAGAAAAATAAAGAACTGTAGAAGGGAAAGTGATAACAATCATTTATTGAGAACCCATTTTGTGACAGTCATGTATTTTAATAATAATTGCCAGCACTTTTGAAGCCCCCAGGCACCATTCTACTGACTTGGCATCTATTAACTCAGTTAATTCTCATGACACACAGATTAGGCAGTTATTATCATTCTTCATATCTTATACATGAGTAAATTGAGGCACACAGGGATAAGTGCCCCAAATCATACTTGTTGGCAAAAAAGGCACATTTCTTTTTACCTAGGTGGAATACAGCACTGGGTCCTCTCTCTAGGCAATGGAAATTGCTTCCTGCCCTGCCCCTATACTCTGAGTGGAGGAGCTCTAAAGGCAGCTGGGTTGTGGCCAGTGGAATTTCTGAAAGTGAAGGAGGCCCCACTGGCTTCCCCAAATTCCTCCTGGACAGAACCAGGCAGAGCCCAGTAAGGGTATATGCCATATGCGATGATAATTACTTAAAACAGGAGGTTTTCCAAGTCAGGAAACATGGAATTTCAAATGCTTGTGCTCACGTTTTTTTATAAACATGCACATATTTAACTACAAAAAGATCAGTGAGTCTTGCCCAAATGTAAAGCTATATTTAGGGACTACTAAAAATTTTTGTTGACTCCAAATTATCACGATTAAAAACAACAACAAAAACTAGAGTTTGCCCAAATAAATCCTAATATATTTTTTCTTTTCTAAACCATAAGTTAATTTCTCTAAATGCAAATATCTCAAACATAGCTTTTTTTTAAACCCAAAGATCTCAAAGATAGCTTTTTTAAAGCCCAAAGATTTCAAACAGATTCACTGTTTCAGTTTTTACTTTTTTGTACTTACATGGCATGCATCACATTTATGTTGACAGTAGACCAGTTCCAAAGCATACTAACAGTTCAAGGTTACTTTGGGGTGGTTTTTTGAACATTCTACACCTTAGATGGGACCATGGCTTATTTAGGAAAAAAAAGAACTCTTTACTCAGCAGGTACAGACCATAACCTTTATGTAACGATGACAAAGCACAACTGATGGCCGGTGATAATTTTGCTGGAGTTTCAACTTGGTTTGTTGTATATATAACCTAACAGGAACTAGAGAGGGGTGCTTAGGTAGTACAGTGAAGTGTGTTTGCTGAACATAAATTAAAAGCTAGTTTTGGGAGGCCTGGGCTGCTGCTCTATTTACTTTCCAGCCACACTGGCTGGAACTCTGCAATTGTTACTGCTGACAGTGGTTGGTCAGCCAGGTGTCTGAAGCTTGGAGCCTGAATCAAATTGCTTTTTCTCATTGCTAGCACTTTGACATCTTTTTTTTTTTAACTGCCTAAGGATGAATTCTATTATATCTGGGTTTTTTTTCCCCCAGTCACCACAGTAAAAAGTTATGGCTCTGTTTGCTTCATCTTAGTCATTATTTCCAACTTCTTCAGGCTGGTGACATTATGCTTCATGTCAGCCTTAATTTGGTCAAAATTTCAAATAAGTAAATGCCTAAAATCCCGGAATCCCAAAATATTTCCACTTCTGTAAGAATGTTAGCATGCCTGAGGATCGTATCCAAATAGTTCACTTACTAATGTTAAATTTTCCTTGAAAAAGTTTGACAAGTATATAAATGTGTGAAAGTATCAGAGATGACCTCACTGCTTTTCCTTCAGGTACTAAAGCAGAGGGTGAATTTTCATTTGCACTGTCAATATTTTCATTTGTCTGATTAATATCGGAGGGATAGTAATAAATCCTTCAGTCCATACTCTTAAATGTATTAGCTTGTTTTCTGTCATATTGTTGGATGGATATAGGAGATGGAGAGTAGGGGGCAAGATAGAAATGGGAGACAGAGAGTGTTTTACATCTTACTATGATGGTGAATCTTTTAGGTTCTTTTGCAGCTCTTTCACTTAAGAGTCTATCATTCATGTTTTCAATTTGGGGCCAAGGCCATCAATTTAGTCCAACATAAAGGGCTGGCTGGCATGTATTATGTTTTTCAAAGCTGTGTCAAGTACAATATTTTGTTTGATCACCACAAAATCCCTTGAGATAATAGTTGTCCCAATTTACTAATTAAGAAGTAAGGGCCAGGGGAACCAGCTGTGGCTCAATTGGTAGGGCTCTGGTTTACCACATGGGAGGCCCCGGGTTCAGTTCCTGAGGCCTCCTTGAGAAGGCAAGCTGCCGCGAGCAGGCAAGCCACCATGAGCAGGCAAGATACCGCAAGCAGGCAGGCCACTGCACGGTGAGCTGACTCGGCGGGATGCCACAGCGGGGTAAGACAGGCAGACACAGAAGAACGCAAAGCAAATTAACACAGCAAGAACAAGCAGCAAGGGGGGATATAAATAAATAAAAATAAATCTTTTTAAAAAAAAGAAGGGTCAGAAGTTTAAAATTTCTTACCTAAGAAGATACATTAATATAGTAGGACATGGAATCCAGAGCCTGCCTTTATTCTTTCTATGATTATATACTGCTTCTTTTAACATCTTTGACATCAAGTGTCAAAGTCAAGAATATTGGACTACAAGGCTTATGTGTGGACCTAACATTATGTTTACATTATTTTGTAAGGAGCACCAGAAGCACAGTGTTTTTCAACTTTTGATGAATATCAAAATCATCTGTGGTGCTTCTTAAAGAAACAAATGCCTAGGCATTCCTCCTGGAGATTCTGATTTAATAGGTTTGTATTGAGGCCTAGATATCTGTATTTTAATTAAGCTTCATATGTTATTCTCATGCCCATTAAAGTCTGATAAACATAATAACAACATAATACTTCAGGTCTTCATTTCAAGCGCTGGAAAAGTAGATGGAGTCTAGATTGTAGTTCCAGATTACAAACAGAAACGCCCATATATTGCAGAACCTTCAAGAGCATGTTTAAGTCCAAGTCAACTCTACTGGAGCTCTGGCACTCTGCTTATACGCTTTCCTTTGTGGGGTTGAGGAGGGAGGAGCTGGATTCTGCTCCCTTGTCACCCACTCACTGGATGAATTCCTGCTATAGACAGATTATTGGAAACTAGATGTTGCCATCTGTTGCCTGGAGCCATCTCTGTGTGCTTTGCTCATGGCTGGGATGACCACCATGGTCCACCATCTAGAGAGTGGCACTCTACGTGGACTGGCCAGCTGCTCTTGGGGTCTCTGAAGTATGTTATTTCCTCTAGCCCAAAATGACAGATTCCCACCTTCTACTACTTACTCAATAGCACACAATGCTGGCTTCTGTAAATAAACACCTTCACTGCCAGGAAGTGTCTATGTCTCCAACAAATAGCCTAGTCCATTGAAATTTTGCAAACTATCCACTACTGCTCCAGTACTTTCCAAAGTTCCCTTCTATCCATTGTAAGTTATTGTAGCTAATACATCTGGCTGTAAGGTAATATTCTTATCGTCCCTTTCTTGTTTAACAGCCTTGTCCCAGGAGACCAGCTCCCACTGTCCTGAGGATGTTAGGCTTTATTCTTACTATTCATACTTCCCTTTCCATTGCTACTTCATATGACAGGGAGCCAGCAAGCCACTGGGCTTTCAACCTCCACTTGCAGTTCCACAGTACCAAGCTGTTGGCCATGAAATTTATAGAGCAGTTGGATAAAGCCCCTTAAATAAATCTGGCTGTTTAAAACTGGAGACTGCTGTTGGCAGCATTATTCTTAAGCATCTTGCTTGGCTGGTATTTTTAATTAACACAGCTAAATGCCTTGTAGTATTAGTCCAGGCTAGCAGGACAAAATTAACAGAGAGACAAAGGCAGATATGTTGACAGGGCTAAAGACCAACTTGGGAGAGCCTGGTCTTAATCTTATTGCAGAGCTAAATGAAGTTACCCTAAATCCTTTTAAACATAGCTCCTCACTTACCCTAAGATTGAACGTTGTGTTGTATGCTCTTTGGCTTGCCTTTGGCAGCAAGGCTTTATTACAGAGGTCTAGACTCTGAGGATTTTGAAAGTGAGAGACTAGAGTTAACTCATACCACACACATCACAGTTAAAAATAGCTGTTCAACATTCAACACCTATTCAATAACAGATATAACAGCATTTCAGAAACTGACAAAGTATCATTAATGCATGTACTTGTTTGATTCTACAAACATCCCCAAAGGTAAATATTATCCCAGTCTTTGGATAGGGAAACTGACACTCAAAGGGCTTTGAGTGACTTTTTCAGGGCTTGAACATGTGATAAGTAAACAGTAGGGTAGACATTTAACTCAGCCCTTCTAATTGCAAATTATCTATAATGTCACCATGACCACATAACATCTCATTTAATGAAGATCCTAAGTAATGAGCAAATCACCAGGTGATACTTTGGGGAGTGCTTCCCAACTAAAGGAGAGGAGACGGCACTCAGGATTGCATGCATTCCAAGACAGAAGGTACAAGAGGTACAAGATAAATGTCAGTTGATGTAGACTCGTTTAAGTTTGCACTAATGGGTACATTGGGTGCTATAGCTCTTCTTGTTCTCTCTTGGTGAGAATTTAGCTTGGGTTATGATCCATCTGGCTTCAAGAAGTACATTGATAATTTTTTTAAGTAACAAAATGGGAAAATCAAAAGGGGTAAAAGATCAACCTAGGCTCTGGAATGGAAGATGGGGTGGGGAAGAGCTCCCTGTTCTAGCCATGTTCGAGCAACAAAGGCAGTAAAAAGTCAGACTGGTTACCTGATCCCCCCCAGCATGTCTCTGCCTTACATTCAGTATTTTAAAAAATGACTTAGTATGAAGATATAAATAGAAAGTAATTAAAGCTCAATTAACTAGATTATTTGTTTATCTGATTTCTTTAAACCTTCTGAACTAGTCTCATCATGAAAAAAAGAGAGAAATTTCAAGAAAGCAAGCAGACAATGAGGACAGTTAAAGACAGACTAAACATTTTCCTCAGTCAAGGAAGTATAGAGGGTAGGTAAACATTTAGCCTAATGTCCTGCACCTAAATTAAGTGTGAGATCATGGACACATCTGTTTGTTCTGGCAGTCTCTGTTTCCATTTGTGGGAGATGGAGGAGGCAGCTGTGGGATGGCAGGTATCCCAGTATCCAGGTACCTAGATACCATTACTTAAACCTTAAACTCTTTTAGTGTTTCAGTTTGTTCTTCTATTAAGTAAGGGCATAATCAGTTATTTTGAAAAGGAACTATGATAATATTTTCAAAATTGTTTGCAAAGTGTAAAATACTGTATATTTAATAATGGACATGATTTGAGTGATCGCTATGTGCCAGGTACCTACACATTATATATATATATATAAATTCATTTAATTCTCACAACAATAACATGAGTTAGAGAATATTATCCATTTTTTAAATGAGGAAACTGTAATACAAGAGTTTATATGCATATTAGAATTATTATATTCATTCAAAATTATTTGTTAAGCATATATTTTGAATCAAGTATTAAATTCTCTTCCTCCTCCTCTCCCTACCCTTATTCTCCCTTCTCTTTTCCTTCTTCCTCCTTCTTCTCTTTCAGATAAGATAAAAAAGAATGCTAAACATAGAATCAAAAGCCTGTGCCAAGAAATGGCATTGTGTGACCTTGAGCAAATCACCATGCCTCCTTGGATCTATTTTCTTCCAACCTTATGGGCTGGTCCTAAGATATAAATGATATGAAAGAGACTTCCTAAATTAAAAAGTTTATACAAAGTTAAAGGAGTGAAATTTTTATCATTACAACTAATACTAGACAATTTCTGAGATACCCTTACTCCTGACAACCTGAGTCTGTGAACCTCCATCTTTAACAAAGGCTACTGGGAATTGGCTCTCAGGATGACGACTCTGGAAGCCATCTGGCCTCATCTAGAAGACTGTAGAGCAACCATCAGTTAACCCGAAAATGAAAGCAGTCAGGCAGTGCTTTGAGAGTTTAGTCTCTATTGAGTAAATACTAATCTGCCTGGGAACCTGATAGAATATGAAGAAGGCTAAAGTACTGAATGGCAGGGAATAAGACAAGTACACATGCCCTGTGAAGCCCTCATCTGTTCATGTGGTGGCTGGATAAATGCTCATTGATGGATGTGCATGAATAAATTAGGAATTGGGAGAATAGTGATATGTCTTGAAAACATTGGTGAGAAAATCTTTGGCCGTAATTCTAGCAGACCTAATGATATGTGAAAAGCCCTATTTCATATTTACTAAGCCTTGACCTTGTGACAGGCACTAGTGATACAGCAATGGCTGCTGTACT
>PVKH010033805.1:0-11941 GCA_004027955.1 Chaetophractus vellerosus
GGGGGAGATATGTAATAAAATAAATAAATCTTAAAAAAAAAAAAAAAGAAATATATGGATCTAAATGACCAATATATCCACCAAAACCCATTAAAAGCTTCAAAGAACCAACAAAATATAATTTTATATATTTCTTAACTCTGAATAAGTTTATCTTTGCATTTTCAATCTTTCTAGGGGCCAACTTTGAGAAACACCTTGTATTTGGTGGTATGAAGTTTATAAGATGAGGAGATAATCATGCCTTCAAATTAGAAAAGTATTATAGGGTAAACATAATATAGAGACTCTATAAAATAGATTGCTCAGGGAATTTGTAGTTTTCTGAAATTTCAGTTTTGCTGACGCTAGAAAGACTCGAAGAGCATATCCTTCTAGTTCTACCCTCTTGTTTGACAAATAAGAAATGGAGACCATGTGATTCAGTTAGTTAATTTGAAGAAGCAAAACCTAAGTTTTTGAAATGAGGTTTAATACTTTCACCCTAATGACTCACACCTTTTTTCCTACCCAAAGACAATGCTAGGCTACACTCCAGGCCCATCAACAATAATGATCCTCAATGGGAAAAAAGGAGAGGTGGAGAGGTGGAGAGGTGGAGAGGTTGCCACCAACTTTGGAGGGGCCAGGGACAACTCTGTTTACTGCAGCCTTATTATTTTAGGAATTATACGCAGTTTTCTTTAGTGTATTTAGGATTTTTAAATTTGGTCCCAAAAGATATAATCTTAACTTTATTAAAAAAAAAAAACTCTTCAGGAAATATAGGAAATGTATCCATACAAATCTTCTGCCTTAGTAAATAGAGTAAAATGAATAAAATCTTGAACAGTATCTCAGATTATCATTCTCACCTCATATAATCATTGTCAAGTATTACAGAGATATAGAACAAGAGACATTGTTGGGTTTTTCTTTGTAATTGGGTTAGCTTTTGTTTGGAGGAAGTGAAAAGGAAGCCATACCTCTACTATCAATTTTATGTTTTTGGTTAGCTAGTCATCATTCTCCTAAAGGTTATGTTGCCAAAAAAATAAAGAAAATTTTTAAAAATCAGCTATAATAATGTCACTGGGTGATAAGAATGTATTTTAAAGTAAACAATAACAAACTTCATGTTAAAACCCCATCACATAAATTAATTCTTTTGCACATTCACAGTGAAAATAGTTTAGCAAAGTACCTAAAGGTACACATTAGTGTTTACAAACCTACAGTCTCTTTCTTGTATTTGAGAAGTTAAATTTATCATTGCTGCCCATTTCTGTACTCTCAGCAGAGAAGGACGTCAAACAGGCTTTTGATGCTACTTCTTGTGCTTAGTCATCTCAGTCTGTTGGGAAACTTGAAAAATAATAGTGTTTTTCAAGATTCCCGTACATAAGATTCCACCTAACCTCAGGGTTACATATTTTGACGTTAACCCAAATGACTAAAGTCAAAGGGCAGCACCTTGCATTTCATCTACCCAAGGAAGTTTTGGTAGAATAAGGAAACAAGAAGTTATTAGACCTAATATAACTCATATCTGTAATATATATTGTATTAAATATTTAGGAAACCCAGTGACTCTGTTAAGGACTAAATATTAGAACAGTGGATCACTTTGAGACTGGTGAAATCTAAGGACCGATTTCCAAGAAAAATGTACGTATGTCAAAATTCTACAGACAATTCCACAAGTTCAAAGATCACCTGAAGGCTGTCCAGGAGTTATAAACTCCTACTAAATTTCAACAGGAATATAATGAAATAGGTGCCATAGTACTTTTCACAGAAATTAGTTTCCTGTGATCCCTATCATTGCCAACTAAATCCCATGTCTAAAAATAATAAAAGTTTATTAAAACAGCAGAAATTGTTCTCCCTACTCTGAAGCTGTCTTTCCCACACTAAAATAGAGCACCAGCAATTCCACATTTGTTGTTTGTATTTCATCACTGTTTTCAGACAGAACAAGAGATCTGCTGCCTACACACCATTTCTCAGCATCGACACCCATTTTCTTATGCAATTTTAAGTTCTGTTGGCAGGTTACAGACATTTTTTCCAACCACAAACAAAAATTTCTTTTGATACACTAAAGTGAATGTCCAAGGAAATGTTCCCAATTAAAAAGAAAAAGACTATTTTTAACAGTAATGTGGAAGTCTATCAACAGTCTCAGGAAAACTCGAAGAGTGGTAACTCAATGAGGACTTCAGTTCTCAGGACGCGTAAGATTGTGTGGGTAGCTACCCTGTTGAAAAATCAGCTTTATGTCTTCAACTAGGAACTTAGCAGATGTAAAAAGAATACATTATGCTAAAAAAGAAGAACCACATCGCTCAGTCTTCCATGCAACTCCATGGACAGACTTATCTTTTTAAAAATGTCTAAAACTTTGTAATAGCTCTTCACATTGAAGTGTTTAATGTCAATCATTCATTTCTTAAGAGCAAGAGATGAAAGGTGGCATCTACCAGAAATTTTTAGTTTTGTTAATTTTTTTAATTTTTAATTTTATTATATATCCTCCCCCTTTCTGCTTGTTCTTGCTGTGTTCATTTTTGCGTTCTTCTGTGTCTGCTTGTCACACACCCCCCCCCACCCCCGTTGCAGCAACCCACGGAGTCAGCTCACTGAGAGGCGGCCTTGCCCTGCTCGCGGGCAGCCTTGCCCTGCCCACAGCGGCTTTTGGCCCTGCCACGGCGGCTTGCCTTCTCAAGGCGGTCTGCCCGCTCAAGGAGACCCCGGGAACCAAACCCGGGACCTCCCATGTGGTAAACCGACACCCTACCAATTGAGCTATAGCCGGCCCCAATTTTTAGCTTTTAAAATTTTAAATCCTAGTATTTATTTCTGATATATCATAAAGGTCTCGTTGTTGCTGCTAACAGACCCTTTGTAAAACTAGATCATCACAGAAATAAGCAACAACAGCTAACACTGAGTTCTTACTATATGCCAGGCCCTATATGTAAGCACTTTATGTGTATTAATCCTAAAAACAGCACCATGAGGTAGGTACTACTATTATTCTTCACTTCACAGAAATGAAATTGAGGCTTGGAGGGACTAAATGATTTGACAAACCACAAACTTCACACAGCCAGTTAAGTGGGGCAATGACTATATCCGAACCCAGAAAATCTGGATCCATTCTCTAAGCTCTCAACTATTACTAGCTTTTAAAGATTATCCTAGAGAGCATAATTCACAGGATTCAATACACTAATGAAATCTAGATTTGTGGTATTGTATATGACTGAAGTAGAAGTAAGTCAGAGATTAAGGGCTATGGTTTTTTTTATCTTTTTCTAATTTTGGAATCAATATACAAGCATAAAAAGAAATTTAGTGCCAACACGACTGGATGTCTGATAAAAAAAACATATCAGCCTATAAAGGAATAATCAAAGCTTTTGTAAAGAAAAGTACAGTTGAAATTTTCAATATATTAGCTTCTAGATGTTGAGGTACAGTTCCAAAAAAAAATTAAGGGTTTGGAGAAAGGACACAGTTCACGATAAGTATGACTCACATGTGGCTCACAGCAAAACAAAGCCTACCAGACGTTTACCTCTGAAAAACAAAAGACACTAAGTCTGGCACCAGCCGGCAAAGCAAGAAATACCAACCATGTGAGAGCCAGACACTCTCGTGCCGTTTAAAAATAAAAAGAGAGATAGGCACGTGGTGAGTGATGACTTCTAAACCTGACCTCCTCTGAAATACACAATTCCTTTTACAACTGCTCCCCCCAAAATCAAAACACCTGAAAATAGCAAATCTCACAAGAAAAGGAGGGACAAACATTTTATAAATCCGAGGATATAAAAAAATAAGGAGTTACAGTAAGAAACTCCACTGTTGAGGTTTTCTGTACTGACTGTACTCACTGAGTAGATTACCCTCCTCCCTTTCTTAACATGAACTCAAGGAGGCCCACCTTCCTCTCACCAAGCACACTAGGTTGAGCCCACTGGTGTGGGGAATTCACTCCACTTACAGAAATTCTTACTCAAAACCCCAGTTGCTATCTCCAAGGAAAAGAGCCTGCAGATACGCCGATGGCGTCTACATCTGTTTAAACATAGGCTCTGTTTGAAGAGGATGTTAAAAAATTACATGTAGCAAGAATTTCTCTTCCATGCCCAAAGTCCTCCTATCTGTGAGGAAAAGGATCCCAAACATTATCTAATCAGGAATAGAATGGAGAGGCGATACACATCCAACAAAGAAATACCACAAAGACAGACTGCCAAGGGTTAAAGGCCTGTCTATGCAGCGTGCCCATATTTGGAATCTGGCAATACTTTCATCAAGTCACAACTAATGATCAATTAGGGTTAATATCAGAAAACTGGGACAGTTTAAAACTCATTAATTAGACTTGTATTGTCAGCAACAGTTTTAAAGGTATTTACAGTAAATACAGCCTATCACTAGGGGATATGCTATCATGTCACAAGCATTGCCAAGAGGAATCAAGCCATACTTTAAAAGTTCATGAGAGCTGCCATGGAGGCAAACGGTGTGACACATTATTGTTACTTAAACTAAAGTACAATTTCTGTATATCTCTTGTATTGGATCAGTAGCAAATCCCTTACAAAGCAGTATCAGTCTATGAACCACATTAAGAGTAGCACTGATTTACAGGTCTATCTACTTAGTTTCTCACTTATAAACCCCTAAGAACCCTGCGGTCACATCAGAACCCAGTTTGAAAACCTCTGGCTTACTAAATCAAGTTCAAAATTATTACCGTGTCATTTAACTCATACACTCAACAAAACTTACTGAGCATATAAAATGTGTATGAGGAACACCAAAGTGATTAAACTATAATAATAAATAAGAAATTGATGAAGGAAAGGAAAATGGCAAGGAACAAAGAGAACCAGAAGAGGCGCTTTCTGGAAGCCAAAGGAAATGGAACTAAAGATGGAAAAAGTAAACCATGTTATATCCAACAAAGAGGTCAAGATTTGATCCATTCTCTCTTTACCCTGCTCATCAGAAGAGCTGGCAGGAAACAGGTAAATCAGAATTCTTCTAATTCAGGCAGAATCACTAATTAACCAGAATCCATGGCCTGGAGGAGTCAATATATCTTACTTCTTTTTAAGGATTATTACCTAACATGCTATTTTCACAATCAAGAGTTCTTTTCTTCTAGATGGATGGCTCTAATAAAATCGTGTTATAATTATACGACCTGTGGCTAAAGGCAATAAGGTGGCCCCAATGATCTCCACCTTCTGGTATCCATGACCTTGTCTAAGTCCCCCTGCCCTTAAGTGTGTGTGAGATCTACAACTTGTGCCTAACAAACAGAATATGGCAACAGTGATGAGGTGTCATTTGTGTGATTACATCACACAAGACTGTTAACCTCTATACTGCAAGGAAACTCTCCTTTGTTGGCTTTGAAGAAGCAAGCTGCCCATTGGAGAGGGTCACGTGGCCAGGAGCTGAGGGGACCCTTTGACCAATAGTCAGAAAGAAGCGGAGGCCTTCAGTCCAACAGCACGTGAGGAACAAATGCTCCCAACAACCCGGTGAACTTGGAAGAGGAGCCTTCCCCAGACAAGCCTTCAGATGAGAACCAGCCATGGCCAACACTTTGCAGCCTTGCAGAGGATGCGGGACTGTGCCTAGACTCCCGATTCACAGACACAGGGAGATAATAAATGTGTGTTGTTTTAAGCCACTAAGTTTGCAGTAATATAGTTATGCAGCAATAGATAATGCAGGGCCTGAACAATCTTTAAACGGTTCTAATCACATTATCACTTGCTGGCCCTTCTGACTGAGATTCAAGAGGTGTCACATACTTTTAGTGGCACTACAAACTATACAACATTAAGTACCAGTGGGAGTAGTAGATGCAGCAGTCGCAGCAGCACATCTTTCACTTTTGGTATGTCTATTCCACACTGGAATCAACTTGATGGTAGATTCACAGGTTGCCTCAAAATGTAAGATAAGAATCATATACCTTGGCAAACCACCCAAACACCTTAAAGCACAGTCTTCCAAACTGTGGGTAATGATCAGTATTTTATTTTTTTAATTATTAAAATAAAATAACGAGGGGCCGGCTCGATAGCCCAGTGGATAGGGCACCGGCATACCACATGGGAGGCCCCGGGTTCGGTTCCCGGGGACCTCTCCTAGCGGGCAGACCGCCTTGAGAATGGCAAGCCGCCATGGGCGGGCCAGAGCCGCCGTGGGCAGGGCAAAAAGCTGCCACGGACAGGGCAAAAGCCGTCACGGGCAGGGCAGGTCGCCCGCGAATGGAGCGCAGCCAGCCACCCGCGAACTGAAGCAAGAGCCGGCCGTGAATAGAAGCAGAAGCCGCTCACAAGCGGGAAAAGCCGCGCCTGCGCAGTGACCAAGTCTCGGCACATCGCCGCAACAGGGGGGGAAGGGGAGATACGTAATAAAATAAATAAATCTTTAAAAAAATAATAAAATAAAATAAAATAATGAGTATACCACATGTGCACATTTGTCAGATCAATTCAATTCTACAATTACTGAGTACCTGTGCTGTACAAAACACATGCTCTATTTCAGGGATCAGCAAGTGTTTTCTGAAGAGAGCCAGGGAGTAAATATTTTAGGCTTTGAAGGCTATACAGTCTCCGTTGCAACTACTCAACTCAGTTACTATAGAGCTAAAGTAGCCCAAGACAATACACCAATGATCATGGCTGTGTTCAAAAACAACTTTATTTACAAAAATAGGCAACAGGCTCATTAGGCCCATGGGCTTGAGGATTCCTGGCCTATATTTTCTCCCATCAATTTAATTTTACTTAAATGAGTAAAATGTATCTCTTTTCTGCACACTGGAGTTAAAATGTTATAATCATACCAATGTTTACTGAGGTTTCATTGTATGTCAGTTATTGGTCACGAATCCGTTAGAATAACTTCAGAAATGCGTGAATTCACCCACAAAATAGTCCCATCAGCTATGTCTTCAATGTAAACACCAAATTCAACCTCTACTTCCCCCTCCATCTGCTCAAGCACCTAGGACACATGAGAGAACACTTGAGAGAACAAAACAGAACCATCCTGGCCCAGATGGCCCTTACGTTCTGGGGAGGGATGAATGTCCACAGACATAATAAGTTAGGAAAGGATACAGTTAGCATAAATCGACAATGCTATGGAGAAAAGAAAATAAAAGTGAGCAGGCTTGGGAATGCCAGGGAAGAAGCAAAGGAGCAATTTTAAAGGTTAGGCCTGGGACATCAGAGAGAAGAGTATTCCTGACAAACCTCCAGAAGAGGGAGCTCACATGAGGATGGAGTTTCCATCATCTCTCACGTCGACAACTACAGTAGCTTCCTATTCTCTCTTCTTCTATTCTGGCTCCACTATATAATACATTCTCCACACAGCAACTAAACAATACTTCTAAAATGTCAAGGTCATGCCAAACTCCGCTCATGACAATTACCTTGACACAATGCATAAAATCCACAACCTGCCCTGGCTCTCAATTACCCTTCCAACCCCATTTCCTACTGCTTTCCCTCACAACACTCTACTCCCACTTGATCCCTTGCTGTCCCACGCTAAGCACCTTCCATCCCGAGGCCTCCACGTGGAATGCTCGTCTTGGGATAGTCACATGGCTCTCACCCTCATTCCCTTCAAATCTCAGGTCACTATACCTACCTTAAAGCATGCTTAAAGCTTCTGCCCATCATAGCCCCCCCTGTTTCTCCACATCCCTCAGCCTGCACTAATACAAGTGTGATAGTTCTCCTTATCACACTTGTATTAGTCAGCCAAAGGGGTGCTGATGCAAAGTACCAGAAATCTGTTGGTACCATAAGGTACCATAAGAGGCTCCTTCTCACCCAGTCTGTTGCCACTTGTTGAAGCAAGATGGCAGGCGATGTCTGCGAGGGTTCAGCCTTCCTTCTTCCTCTGACGGATCTATGGCCCCAGCTTCTTCCCATCTAAGGTGTGGGTTGGCATAGGGCTTATCTCTCTTCCTCTGGGGCTTCTTTCTGGGCTCAGCTGCTCTGGTCTCTTCACAAGGTCAGCTGTGAACTATCAGGCTCACCTTTGTTCCCAGGGCTGCAGGATCCTCTGTGTATCTTCTCTGGGTGAGAGTCTGTTTTACCAGCCTACTAAGGAAGCTGGAACTCAATGCTGAGTCACATTCTAATGATGTGGTTGAATCAAAGCCCTAATCTTAACATAATTTAATCAGTTATCTCAGCTGAATCTAATACAATCAAAGGGTTATCATGCCCAGAGGAACAGATCAGTTTACAAACATAATCTATATCTCTTTTTTGGAATTCTTAAATAATCTCAAACTGCCATAACACTTATAATTATCTTATTTTTTTTAAATGTTTATCCTAGAAACATAGATACAACTTAAAATTTCCCCCTTTAACTACATTCACATATATATTTCAGTGCTGTTAATTACACTCAAATGTTCTGCTACTATCACCACAATCCATTACCAAAACTTTACAATCAACACCAATTAGAAACTCTGTACAATTTAAGTATTAACTCCCCATTCTCTATCCCTATCCCAGTCCCTGGTAACCCACATTCTAAATTCTGACTTTTATAAGTTTGCTTATTCTAATTATTTCAGATCAGTGAGATCATATAATATTTATCCTTTGTGTCTGGCTTATTTCACTCAACATGATGTCTTCAAGGTTCATCCATGTTGTTCCATGTGACAGAACTTCATTCCTTTTTATGGCTGTATGTATATACCACATTTTATTTGTCCATTCATCAGTTCATGGATACTTGGATTGCTTCCACCTTTTGGCAACTGTAAATAATGTTGCCAAGAACATTAGTGTGCACATATATATCTGAGTCCCTGCTTTCAATTTTTTTGGAGATATACCTAGAAGTGGATTGCTAGGTCATATGGTAATTTTATATCTAACTTTCCAAGGAATCACCAAACTGTCTTTCACAGTGGCTGCACAATTTTAAATTCCCACTAATGAGTGACTGTTCCAATTTCTCTACATCCTCTCCAATACTTGTAATTTTATTTTTTAAATCAATTTTATTAAAACATATTCATAAACCACACAATCCATCTGAAGTTTACAATCAATAATCACAGAGTTGTGCATTTATCACATCAATCAATAGTAGAGCAATTTCATTACTCCAAAAAGAAAAAAGCAACAAAGAAACAAAAACAAACAAATGAAAACAAAAAATTCTTCCCCTTTGTATTCACTTCTCAAGCTCTCTATCCTTCCCTGGCCATACATAACTGCTAATCTATTTCTGTCTCCATAATTTATTTGTATATACATTTTGCATAAATGGAGTCAAACAATATATGGTACTTTTTGTCTAGTTTCTTTCACTTAGTATGCTTTTTATTTTTTGTTACATATCCCCCCCTTTCTGCTTGCTCTCGCTGTGTTCATCTTTTTGCGTTCTTCTGTGTCTGCTCTGTCTCCCCCCGTTTGCTGCGACGCGCCAAGTCAGCTCACCACGCAGGCGGCTCTGCTCCATTCGCGGGCGACTTGCCCTGCCTGTGGCGGCTTTTTGCCCTGCCCACAGCAGCTTGTCCTTCTCAAGGCGGTCTGCCTGCTCGGAGAGGCCCCCAGGAACCGAACCCGGGGCCTCCCATGTGGTGAACCGGCACCCCATCCGCTGGGCCACAGCCAGCCCCCAGTATGCTTCTTTTTTTAACCACTGATGGAAGATTATTAATACATTATTATACACTATTGTCCATAGTTTGTGTTTTATTTTTGCCAAATATCACCCTGATATTAACCCCTGTGACATTAATGTACATTTATTCTGTTCCAGAGAAAAAAATTCTTATATATGCACTATTAACCAAATTCATTCTTCACAAGAAAGTTTGCTATGCTATATACAGTCATGTTTCATTTTTTAGCTTTCCTTCTAGTGATATACAGGTCCTTAGATTTTCCCTTTCAACAACTATCATACACATATGTTAGCGCTACTAATCACAAACCCTATGATGTGCTTTCACTATTTCTATTCATTTCCAAACTTACAAACAACCTTTTTACCAATTCTGTACAGATTAACCCTCAGCTTTCCATTCTCTAACCACATTCTATTCTCTGGTGACTTATATTCTATTAACTCCATGAGTTTGGTCATTATATTTAGTTCATAATAGCACAATCAAACAGTATTTTTCCTTTTGTGTCTGGCTTGCTTCACTCAATATAATGGCCTCCAGGTTCTTCCATGTTGTCATATGCTTCATGACTTCATTTCTTCTTACAGCTGTATAATATCCCATCGTGTGAATACACCAGTTTGTTTATCCATTCATCAGTTGATGGACACCTGGGTTGTTTCCAACATTTGGCTATTGTGAATAATGCGGCTATGAACATCAGTGTACAGATGTCTGTTTGTTTCCCTGCTCTCAGTTCTTCTGGGTATACATTCAGTAGTGATATTGCCAGATCACATGGCAGCTCTATATCTAAATTCCTAGGAACTACCAAACAGACTTCCACAGTGGCTTAAATTCTACATTCCCACCAACAGTGAATAAGCCATTCTAGTGGGCATGGAATGGTATCTGTGATTTGATTTGCATTTCGCTAATAGCTAACGTGCTTTATGGCCATTTCTAAATCGTCTTAGGAGAAAAGTCTAATCAAGTCATGTTCCAATTTTTAAAATGGGATATCTTTTTATTGTTGAGCTGTAGGATTTCTTTATATATTCTGGATAATAAACCCTTATCAAATATATGTTTTCCAAATATTTTCTCCCATCGAGTAGGTTGTCTTTTCACTTTCATAAAACCATTGAAGCACAAAAGTTTTTAATTTTGATGATGTTCCATTTATCTGTTTATTCTTTTGCTGCTCCTGCTTTTGGTGTGAAGACTAAGAAACCAATGCCCAACACAAGATCCTGAAGATGCTTCTCTATATATTCTTCCAGAAGTTTTATAGTCCTGGTTCTTACATTTAGGTCTTTGATCTATTTTGAGTTAATTTGTGCATATGGAGTGAGATAGGCAACCCCCTTCACTCCTTTGCATATGGATATCCAGTTCTCCCAGTCTATCTGACACTTATACATTCGTTTATCCTGTTTTTTTCTGTCCCAACTGGAATCTAAACTTCATAAATACAGGGGGTTTACCACCAGCACCTCAAACAAGGCCCAGCACCTAGGAGACCCTTAATAAATATGTGTGAATTGGTTAATGAATGTGGCTCTATTTCACGAAGGAGGGATTAGAGCTCTCCCAAGGTGAAAGAGTGGCCAACCCAGGATTTCAGCTTAGACTGTTGGACCCTAGACCCAACTGTCCTCACCAAAAGCCTCTCATGGCAAACCTTCATGGAACTGGAACAAGAGAAGTCATAACAAACCTACCCACATGGTCGGTGCTAAAAGACCTGGGGAGCAGGTTAACTTGTTTTCCAGCTGTGTGACCTCAGGCAAATAAATTACTTGATCACTACTCGCCTCACCTATAAAACTGGAATGAGTCCCTACGTCACAGGATGAGAGGGAAGAATAAATTAATATCTAAATCACTTGGAAAAGGCCTAGAAGGATATAGATGCTCATTTAATGTTTACCATTATCATCATCATCACTGGTACTGAAGAGTAGAATGACACCCAGGCACGAGAACTTGACTACGACCAGACTGCCTTGACGTGGACTGCACTGGCATAACCACAGGTAGCAAAGGAAGGTGTGGTAAGGGTCAGAAGCCCACCCCCTCTCTGGCCAACAGCACTACACTCCTTGCTCAAGGGGGGCGCTGTGTATGTGTAAGTAGAGGTGGGGGGTGTGGCAATCTGCCTACATATGTTCAGGCCCAGGAGCCTCCACTTATTTTAGGGAATTCTAGGGGGCTCCAGGAAGGAACAAACATAAACTCTTGGAAGGGAATCCACTG
>PVKH010033806.1:0-11959 GCA_004027955.1 Chaetophractus vellerosus
AAACTCATCAAATCTTCCCACTGCCTGAACCCCCCAGGGGAGCTGAAACTCTGATAGTCCTCAGCGTGGAACTATAAAATTGGCTAAGGTCGCCCTCTCCCAAGCCAAGCCTCCATATCCCAGGGTGGCTAGGTAAATCAGCTTCCTCAGCAGATTTGCCTCTCCCTTCAGCCTGGCGCCACTTCAAGCCAGCTGGTGTGCTCCCCAAAGCTCCAAGGGGGTCCAGGCAACCAAACCAGAAAGGAAACCCCTCTCCACCCTCTGCCAGAACCCTCCCACTCTTAAAGAATGCTCCCTCTCACCAGGTTGCTGGTGGGAGTAGGGGCTCGCCCTAGCCCTTTGCCCTGAGGGTGGCACTTAGCTGTCCAAGTCTGCCATTTCCAGCTTGGGAAAAACTCATGGTTTTTCTTGAGCAATCCACCTCCCTGTCCAGCTCCCTCCAGATTGATGTCCCAAAGGCTCTCACTCCATGGGTTCCCAGAACAGCTCATTTGGGCAGAATCCTGTCCCCAATCAGCCATCCTCTGCGAGAGAGATGGTTAGTGTCCACCTAAACTGATGCCATCTTGCCCTCCTCTCCCATTCCCCTTTTATTATCTTACTCTCAACTTCCCCAACCACTCTCCACCCATTTCAATCTCATCTGATGACCTTGCCTCATGCCTCACTTATGAAGTTAAAGTGAACATCCATGAATCCCATGAATGTTCTGTCCTCATTACCTCCCTATGAATCCATCTGTATTTGCCCATGTTCACTACCCCCTCCTCATAACTCTCAAGAGAAAGAAGATGTCCCAAATGGAAAGTCTTTCCACCTGTTTTCTCAATGCTGCTTCACTTCAGGATCCTTGTGGCATCCATTACCTCTTCTCTTAAGCCTCTATCCTCTCCCTCTCTCTATTGCTTCTTCTAGTTCATAAATGTTTGACCATAGTTTTCCCATCTTAAAAACAGAAGCCCTTCTTCAAGTCTGTTTTCCTATCTACTAGATTAAAACAATAGAAATATATGGGAAAGTACTTTGGAAATAAAGAAATGAAGAAAGAAGAAAATAATAACCACCCGTAACTCCTCTTCTCAGAGATGCTCATTTATGTGTGTTTACTTTCAGCTTTTTCCATATATATTTTTTACTGAATTGGAATCCAATGATATATAGATTTTTAAAAATCATCCTTTTTATTCACATAAACTTATATTATAAGTCTTTTCACATGCTACTAAACAATTTTGGAAATAATAATTTTAAATAGCTAAGGTACTCAATACTGTGCTTATGCCATGATATATACATATTCATTATTTTGTTAGGTTTTTACCTAATTTCTATTTTTGATAGTAATAAAACTAGGGTGACTATCTTTGTACATTAATCTTTTACTACATTTCAGATTATTTTTCTAGGCTAGAATTTGGATGAAATTACTGAGTCACAGTATATACTCTGTTTTATGACTTTTGTTAGATATCATCAAATTGTTTTTAGAAATGTTTCTGGCAATCTATTTGTCTATTGGGAAGTGTAAGAGAACCTCGCTCCTCAGATTCTTTTCAACCTTGAGGCTTTTTTTTTTTTCAATGAGACAATGAAATCTCCTTGAATGTCCCTACTGAAGAGAGAATGGAGAGAGTAAGAAATACCCCATCGTCAGCCAGAGGAGGGAAGGGAAAAGGAAGCTCCTGGAGAAGACAGCCAGAGGTGGTGCCCACCAGCATTGCTGGCCTAGTGGTCATAGGTGTGACCCCAGGGTTGGTGGAACTGCCTGTGTTCGAGTCCCAGCACCACTCTCTGCACCACTCTCCCACTTATTGTGATCCTGGGCCAGTTGGCTTTTCTGAGTCTTAGTTTCCTCATTTATAAAAGGCAGTGCAGGGCCCGGCTAGATAGCTCAGTGGATAAAGAGCACGCTGGGATACCACATGGGAGGCCCTGGGTTCGGTTCCCGGGGACCTCTCCTAGCGGGCAGACCGCCTTGAGAATGGCAAGCCGCCGTGGGTGGGCCAGAGCCGCCGTGGGCAGGGCAAAAAGCTGCCATGGACAGGGCAGAAGCCGCCACGGGCAGGGCAGGTCACCCGCGAATGGAGCGCAGCCAGCCACCCGCGAACTAAAGCAAGCGCCGGCCGTGAATAGAAGCAGAAGCCGCCCACAAGCGGGGAAAGCCGCGCCTGCGCAGTGACCAAGTCTCAGCGCGTCGCCACAACGGGGGGAAGGGGAGATATGTAATAAAATAAATAAATCTTTAAAAAAAAAAAACAGTGCACTGGGGCATACCACTGGGGCATACCTCTATGGCATAGGAATATGTTCAAATGGTCCTGGGATGTTGTCTCAGTGCATGGAGACCCACACAATAACCAAAAGAATATTGAATTTCTATCCTGGAAAGTCCTGCTACATTCTCTAATACAGCAGCAAGAATCCCCTGAGTACATGGGCAGTTCCTAGTGAAGAAGGACAGACTATTACACCAGGCCCCTGATATTGATGGGTGTTCTTATGAACCTTCTCTTGTGAAATAGAAACTTAGCCTAGTATTATAGGGTGCCTAAGAGTTACCTCCTGAAAGACTCCTTGTTGCTAATGTGGCCTGTCTCTGAGCAAACCTCAGCATATAAACGCACTACCTTTCCCCCGACATGGGACATGACTTCTGGGGATAAGTCTCCCTGGCACCGAGGGATTATTACCAAGCGCCAACTAGTGATGCATTTGGAAAAAGACCTTGACCAAAAGGGGGAAATATCAAATACAAATGAGTTTTTATGGCTAAGAGATTTCAAAGTGAGTCGGGAGGTCATTCCAGAGATTATACTTATGCACATCTCAGCAGGATCTCATTGATTGCCACAATAAACAGTGCCTCAAACAGCTCAAAAAGCTCCTGAGGGCTCTAGAGACATCTAGACACTATAGTCAGGGCAGACAAACTCAGGAATTCGGCACCCTGTTAGCCCGCCTTACCTTGGAACGTATGTTTCCCAATGTAACAGAGTTAGGCTTATTTATAATTTCTGTACACATGGCTCTTCTGCCCCTTTTATTTGAACCTATATTTAGCACTATACTCATTAAATATATGTCCTAAAGACTTAAATCTTCCAGCTGTTCATATGCCAGTTGAGCCCTGAATCTCAGCAGAGTTGCAACACATACTTTCCAGTTCATTGGACTTACCCAGGACAAATAAGAAAAGGATGATGATGGACAACACCCATCCCCCCAAAAAACAGTATCTACAACTGCAAGCAAAACAGTTCCAGCCATCTGCCCCATGGGATCTAAGCCCCCTTTTAATCAGAAACAGACTAGACATCACCAGCTCAAAATCCTCAAGATTGAGGAATGAACAAACATAAGAGAGGAATGCAACTATGGACTACAGTAGACATTATTATTCTAACAGTGGAAGAACTTGTATCATTGATATAAAGGCAGTGGCCACCAGAGGTTCTGAGGGGAGGGAGGGGAAGAATAGGTGCAACATGGGGCATTTTTGGAACATCGGAATCATCCTGTATGACATTCCAATTACCAGATACAGGTAATTATACATTCTGTGAAAACCTATAAAATTGTGCAGTGCAAAAGGTAAACTATAAATTGTAGACCATGATTAGCAGCATTGCTTTAATATGTGTTCATCAATTGTAACAAATGTACCGCACTAATGAAAGATGCTGATAATGGGGGAAAGTTTGGGAGGGGGAGGGGTGGGGCATGTGGGAATCCCCTATATTTTTGTTGTAACATTTATGTGATCTTCAACTTATTTAAAAATAAAAAGCAGTTGAAAAAAAGAAAGAAATGAACATAGGCATACACACAGAAAAACAGTGCATACAACAGAGTTTTGTGATTTAAAACATAAGGCACTAACAGTGCAAGACACACATTGTTACAAATAAAGATGAGCTGCTTTTATTATTAAAAATATGTATCTATTTGCTAATTTGGCAGGTTACTAAGTGTTATTTCTTAAACTTACATTTCTTTTGATTACTAGAGATTTTTCATATTTACATTAGTAATTTATTTTTCTTCTCTCTGACATTTTCTCTCTTGTGTTTTCCTCATCTCCCATGTCGCCCACTGGAGTTTCAATACTTTTTATTTCACTCTATTTGACTTTTATGATTTATCATATTAATGTTATCAACTATTTCTCTATCATATTTGCTGCAATAATTTTTTCTTTAATTTGTTGCCTTTTATGTTTTTATTGATTTAAAAAAATCTTAGGTAATTAAATGATCAATTTATAATTAAAACAGCACAGTATTGGTGGAAGAATTGTAAGCCTAGAAACAGCCCCATGTAGATATAAGAATTTGGCATATGTTCTAAATATTCAATATCAGTGGGAAAGGTGGGGAGAGAGAGATTAATAAATGCATTGGGGACATATGTCCAACATTTTGGGCAAACGCTATTAGAATTCTGTCTCATACCTCATACTAAAATAAATTTCAAGTAGACTAAGTTTTCAAATACATAAGATAAAAGTATGTGAAAGTGTTTGAATATTTATAAAATCATTGGGTAGTAATCTTTTAAGCATGGCAATAAAGGTAGAAAACATTAGAGTAAATATTGAAAAATGTAACTTACATTAAAAATAAGCAATTTTTGCATGCAGCAAAAATTAACAAAGGTAAAATACAAATGACAAGTGGCAAAAAGTAGTTATAACATATATGGAAACTATTAATATTATAAATATTATAGTCAATAAAACACTTTCCATATAGGACATTAATCAAAGAACTTTAGTGATAATTCAGAAAAGAAAAATACCAGTGTCCCCAAAACATTAAAAAAAATCCAAACTCACTAGTTTTCAAAGAAAGTCAAATAAATACATAGAGATATTTGAATATATATAAATGTGCTTTGCTTTACAATACTTTCTAGTACCTGAATGTCTGACTGGGCCAGTCACCCATTACTCCAAAGAGGATTTCAACTGTGAAACTAGGAAACAAACAAACAAAAAGTTTTCTAAAACTGACTTCTGAAGTCAGGTAGTTGAGAGAAAAGTGTTTTGTTTTTTTTTTAAGATTTATTTTTATATCCCCCCCTTTCTGCTTGTGCTCGCTGTGTTCATTTTTGCTTTTTTTGCTTTGCGTTTTTCTGTGTCTGCTTATCTCCCCCTGCTGGGTCAGCTCACCGTGCGGTGGCTTGCCTTTGCCAGGAGGCCCCGGGAACCGAACCCAGGGCCTCCCATGTGGTAAACTAGAGCCCAACCAATTGAGCCACAGCCGGTTCCCAAGAGTAAAGTGTTTTTTGTTTTGTTTGTTTATTTGTTTTTTAATTCCAAAAGTCCTTTTAATGCAATAAGATATTTTGCAGCCATTGGAAATGATAACAATATGTACTTCTACATCTAATGATATAGAAAATGAACTTATTATAGAAATTGAAAACTAATTTACAAAGCAAGTATGAGCCCATTTATGTAATAAAAAAAGAAAAAAGAGAAAGAAAAGCTTATACATATGCATAATAAAAAATAAAGAATATACTCTACCAAAATTTTACCTGAATGTTGAAGAAAATCAACAGTCATTCTGGTTTAGTTTATCATGTACTTTAAGATTTTTGAATTTCCAAAATATTGTTACTTTTATAATTATAGAAATAATTAAAGGTTATTTACATTTTTAATGAATCTGCTTTACATTTTGCTTTCAGTCATTTTTTTCAATGCTTAAATTCCTTCTTTCATAAGGTAAAAAGTGATCTTTTTAAAAATATTTTTTAACACTGGAATTTATTTTTATGTTTAGTTTGAGGTAAAAATATTATTCTTTATAAATAGCCAATTTTCCAAATAGTTGACCAATTGTTTCAGTACTGTTTATTGGATAATCCCTTATTGGTTTCTGGTGTCCCCCTCACCAAAGATCACTAACTTCTATATCCTACTGTCTGCTTGGGGACAATACTGTTTTATTGATCTGGCTGTCTGTTCTTGTGACATTATCTTACTTTTTAAATTATTATAGCATTACACCTTGTTTTAATAGGAAAAAATCTCCTTTTACCTTTTTTCAGAACATTATTACCTATTTTTTTTCTCCAGATCAATTTTAGAATCAGAAGCTTAAAGTTCAATTCCCTATGCTTCTTAATCAAGGTATGCTGAATAAATGTCATTTATTCTTTCTTGATAACGTGGGGCCATGATTATGAATCATCATAAATTCTGTAGCGTTCCTGTGAGTTATTCAGAGATGATACATTGTTTGCTTGTGCTCAAAGTGACTCTTGATTAGGTTTTTCAAAATTTCTTTACAAAATTCTATTTTTTCTTTGTAACTTCCTTTACTGATACTTTCAAATGGTGTTATTTGTGCCCTTTTAAACAACTTCCTTCAATAGCAGCCTGGGATAAGGGATGATTACATTTTTAGCATTCTGTGTAAAATAAGGCTTTGTATTTGTGCTTTGCATTTTGATTGCTCTCAGGCCTTTTATGTATATATGCATTTTTCTATGTATTTTTATGTATATTTCTAGTCTTGGCCATATTTCATGTAATTTTGATTGGCTGTTTGATGACTCAAGTGTGGCATTACTATGTTTGTACCTGAATAAGAAGATATGAGGATTGGATAAGCTGTAAAGGTAATGTAACCCAATGGCAGGAAATATGAGGACAGAAAAAAGTTTTATTGAAATCCTCAGTTCTTTTCGGGAGATACAGTACTTAACCTGTCACACTTAATAATCTATTCTTCCCTGTATCTGAATCTCAGAATTTGTAATTAGATCATTGATTATCCTGAAGTTAGATTGTAGAATATTAAGGCACAGAGTATTGGGCCAGTGAACTCATACTCAGACATAAAGTGATTTTTTTTTTGGCCCTGGGCTTTTATGTTGAATTTTCTAGAGGTATTAATCATAGCTTGATGGTTATCAACCTGATTCGAAAACATTAACCCTGAATGCTTTCCCTTCCACGTGAAAGAGAAGCTACCAACTCTCTATAAAAAGGTGGTAAAAATATTTTTGTATTTCACCTGCTATCTCCTCTGTGGCATATTTTGCTAGGATAGGATGAACATACTGTTGATATTTTTGTAAATATTTTACCACTAATTTTATTTTCCTGTTAATCATAGTGTGTGTTTTGGGAGATTTCTTACTTTGTTGTTTTATGTTATCGCTGTAGCAAAAACAATTTATTTTGGGGAAGCAGACGCAGATGTAGCTCAAGTGGTAGAGCACCTGCTTCCCATGTATGAGGCACCGGGTTCAATTCCTGGTACCTCCTAAAAACAAATTAAAAAAAAAAAAACAACTCTCATTGGGGAGTGGATTTAGCTCAGTGGTTGAGTGCCTGCTTCCCATATACAAGGTCCTGGGTTCAATTCCCAGTACCTCCTAAAAAAATATATTTTGTTAAATCTCTAAAGGGAGGCAGGACCCATTAAAGTTAAGGACTTAGACTCAGAGCAACAGATGCTCCTGTAAAGCAATGTGTTGCTCAAAAAAGGACTTTAATGAAATATATGTAAATTACCTCTTTTGTCATTTATTTTTGGAATGTTCTCTGTTATACCACATTTCATTTGTTTTTATATTTTTATTCTTAAATACTTTAAATATAGAGACAAGTATAGAAACAGCTTACCATCATGTACCTGCCACCCAGTTATTTTAAATCTTAACATATTTACCTTTATTATGATTTTTAAAAAGCTAGCAGTACATTACAGATAGAGTGGAAGCATCCGTGTGCCCTTGCCTCATCCCATTTCCCTTCCTCTTCAGAGGTAACCATATCCTTGAATTTAGTGCTTATCATCTCCATTCATGTTTGTGTCCTTTAATAATAAGGGGGTATCATTCAAGAGTATGTGTGTGTGTGTGTGTGTGTGTGTATTCAAGTGGTTCGACTTTATTTAAATGGTATCCCACTGTATCATTCTTCAACTTACTTTTTAATTTGATATTATCATTTTAAGATGTATTTGTTATTCATTCCAAATGACTCATTTTAACTGCTGAATAGTATTGCATTGTATGACTATACCAAATTTCTTGATTGAGGCTTTCATTGATGGGCATTTATATATTTTTTGCTATTACAAACATGGTTGAAACAAACATTTCTCTATTTCTTTGGCACATATTTTCTTTACAATATATATACCTATAAGTTAAACTGCATCATAGAGAATACACATCTTACATGACGGTAGATATTAGCAAATGCTCTTCAAAGTGTTTGCACCAATTTATAAGCCCTCCAGAAGGTTATGAATTCCCATTAGTCCACATCCACCTAGTACTCATTATTGTCAGACTTTTAGATTTTTGCAATTCTACATATATTCTGAAGTGGTGCCTGATATATGATGCAGTTTTACATTTCCCGGATGACTGGTGAGATTGAGCATCTTTCTATATGTCATATGTTTAGAGGTATTATAACGTCTTGGTTAAGAGCAAGATGCTGGAGCCTGATCACTTGGGCTCAAACCCTGACTCTTCTGGGTGATCTTGGGCCAGTTACCTTTGTGTGCCTCATTGGCAAATGGGGATAATAACAACTCCTACCTCATAGGGTTGTTCTGAGTTAAAAAGTGAGTATGTCCTACACCTGTGCTTGGTGTTTTGTAAGCTGCCGTTGCTGCTGCTGCTGCTGTTATGAAACCACTGTAAGTGGCACGTGGGATTCAAAAACTTCAATTGCATGCAATGCGAGGTTGCGTTATTGAGAGGTTAGTGCATTTCATCAGTCTGATCTGGAAAGACTGACATGGAACAATACTGGAAAGGGGGGAACACGCCCTTCCCTTCCCCATCTCTTTGCTTCACCCACATTCCCCACTTTCTGCTCAGAAGATAACTTTAAGCTCAAGGTCCTGGCAGAGACAAGATCTCAATTACCAAGCATGTAATGTCCAATTTTTAATAATTGAGTTGTGTGTTATCCTGGAGTTTTATGAGATTTTTTTTAATTAGCCATTTGGGTATCCTTGTGCAAATAACTTGTTTACCACCTTGTCCATTTGCATTGGGTCATTTCCTTTTTTATTGATTAGTACGAATTCTTTATATATTTTGGATACTGATCCTGGCAAATTTCTTCTCCCTGTCTGTGGCTATCTTTTAACTTTGCTTACGGTCATTTTTATTTGAAAAGAATTTTTAAAATTTAGTGTGGTTAAATTTACTAATCACTTCCTTAAAGGTCTGTGCTTTCTATATCTTGTTCAAGATTTTTCCCCTCATAAACCAAGCTATTAAAGATATTCTATTTTTCTTCTGAATGCTATGAAGTTTTCACTTTTCACAAGCAAAGTTTTCTTTGGAGTTTATTTTTGTGTGTGGTAAGTTAGAGAGCTAATTGTTGAAAAACTATTTATTGCCTAGTTCCAGTGGCCTCTGTCTATCTATTATCTTATTGCTCTATCTTTTTTTTTTAAAGATTTATTTTTTATTTATTACATATCCCCTCCCCCTTCTGCTTGCTCTTGCTGTGTGTCCATTCTTCTGTGTTTTTCTATGTTTTGCTTCTTGTCTCCCCCCATCTTTGCGGCAACGTGCCGAGTCGGCCCTCCCCGGCGGCGGCTCACTCTGTTCGCGGGTGGCTCCATTCCGTTTTCACAGGCGGCTCTGCTCCATGTTTTGCGGGCAGCAGTCCTCCATGTTTTTTGTGGGCTGCCTGGCTTCCGCGGCGGTTCGCAGGCAGCAGCTCCGCTTTTTCACGGGTGACTTTGCCATGCCCGTGGGGGCTCAGCCCTGCCCTTGTAGGCTTTTTGCCTTGCCCACAGCGGCTTGCCTTTCCCAAGGCCGTCTGCCCGCTTGGAGAGGTCCCCGGGAACCGAACCCGGGGCCTCCCATGTGGTACCCCAGCGCGCTCTTTATCCACTGAGCTATCTAGCCGGGCCCATTGCTCTATCTTTATAATAGCAGCAGCAGCGGTAGTTAACCTTATATAGGTCTCACAGAATGCAAGGCTCTGTTCTTTGTGCATCACATATATTGATGTTTTTAATCCTTAATACAGCCCCTGAAATCTTATCTCCATTATAGATAAAGAAAACGAGGCACTGGAAGTTTAAGTGCCTTGCCATTAGTCATTCAAAGGTGTAGGAGGGATTCAAACCTAGAAATTATAACCCAAGCAGTCTGGATCCAGAGTCCACATTCCTAGCTCCCCTATTACATAGTCTCCCCAAAAGTTTTGTTGGCTAATAGAACAAGTCCCATCTCCTTCTTCTTAAAGAAACGAACAAAAACAGTCTTGGCTAACTTGGACCCTTTGCGGTTTCATTTGTTTTTATTCTCTTTCTCCCTGTCCCTTTGTCTCTCTCTTTTAATTATCAGAAGAGGGCTCTGGTGTTGTAATAAACAGAGTGCTAGATAAAAATTCTGTCATTAAATCATCTGATCATTGTGGTAACAAGTCTTACCTTCTCTATAATTTGGTTCAACTATACAAAGGGTTGGAGATTGCCAACATGATAAGCTAGGAGTGACTCCTCAGTTTTTCTAGTTTGTTATATCTTTTTATTCTTGCCATTATAAATCCCATTACTTTTCTTGGGATTATATCTGAATTTCCCCCCCTTAAGTCTATGGATGTTAGTCTTGAGACCCTCTGTTAGTAAGGGAGGCAGACATAAAAATGGATATTTACAGTACAATTTGTTAAATTGCAGAATAGAATTGTGAAAAGTTAGCCAAAGGAATACCTAAGGTCCAGGAGTGTTTGGGTTACTTATTCATTGGGGTAGAGGTGGGGCGGGGGGCATGACAAAACTTGACTTAAAACAACAATTTTATTATCTCTTATTGATCTTTGGGTTGACTAAGCTCAGCTGGGTACATGATGGTGACTAGGACTGTAGTCATTTGGGACTTGACCTGGCTGGACCATCCAAGATGGATCATCCTCATGACTGAGGGCTGGTGCTGGCGTCGGCTGGAGCTGAGCTGCGGCTCTCAAACAGTATGCCTTGCTTCTCCCTCCTGTGACCTCTCCAGGTGGCATGGGCTTCTTGTTGCATTGTGGCTGGGTTTCAAGAGCAGGAAGTAAAAGGTGACAGTCCTCTTTTTTCATAGTACATATAAAACGATTTCTAGTTCTGCCATCCTGGTCATCCTTATTCTGGATTTGTTCTGAGCTGGGTTATTATCATCATTCTCTTAAAATATGCATACTCCCTCCCCTCTGCTAGTGACACAAATGAGGCACACTCCATGTAAGAGCTTACTAGAAATAGTAGATGGTTACCTTTGTTTAAATACTATGCATCTATAAATGCAGCCTAGTATTGTGTTTATTTTAGCAGCCATGCCATATGGCTATTTAGATAGTAGCTTCCAACCCTTATTTCTTAATGCCTGCTGGGTATTTCCACTCGCATGTCTATAGGCATTTCAGACTTAACAAGCCCATAATAGCTCATTATGTTCTCCTAGTGAGTTCTGTCTCTTGTAATCGTGATCTCATCCCAGGCTTGCCACCTGAGAGATTTTTTCTCCCAGATTTCTAAAATTTATAAACACTCTGTACCCACCAAGTAACAACTCCTCTTCCCCACCCCCATCCCCACTCTGGCCCCTGATAATCTCTAGTTTATTTTCAATATATTTGAATTTGCTATTCTTGATATTTCATATAAGAATTATACAGTATTTGTCCTTATGTGCCTTGCTTATTTCATTCAGTATATTTTCAAGGTTCATCCATGTTGTAACATACATCAGAATGTCACTCCTTTTTATAACTGAATGATATTCCATTGTATGCGTATACCACAATTTATTTACCCAATCACCTGTTGATGAACATTTGGGTTGTTGTCACTTTTGGCTATTGTGAATAATAACACTGGTGTAAAAAGTATCTGTTTGAGCCCCTGGTTTTATTCCTTTGGGTATATACCTAGAAGTGGAATTGACAGATCATATGTTAATTCTATATTTATCTTTT
>PVKH010033807.1:0-11959 GCA_004027955.1 Chaetophractus vellerosus
GAGAAGATATATATATATATATATACATTTGAAAGGTTTATTTTATTCATTTATTTCCCCACCCCTTGTTTTTTTTTTTTGCACTTGCTGTCTGCTCTCCGTGTCCATTCACTGTGTGCCCTCTGTGTCTGCTTGTCTTCTCTTCTCGTCTTCTCTTTAGGAGGCACCGAGAACTGATCCCGGGACCTTCAATGCGGGAGAGAAGCATTCAGTCGCTTGAGCCACCTCAGCTCCCTGGTTTGTTGTGTCTCTCATTGTCTCTCCTCTTTGTCTTTTTGTTGTTGCGCCAGTTTACCATGTGGGCCAGCTCGGTTTCACCAGGAGGCCCTGGGAATCGAACCCAAAACCTCCCATATGGTAAACAGGAGCCCAACCACTTGAGTCACATCTGCCTCCTGAGATATATTTTTGGATACTTCATTTTTCTTAAACCCATTCTTAATCATACTCTTTAATTAAAATAATCTATCTTGATCAATAATGATTTAGCATGACTACTGTTGAACAAGATTTTGAATTTTTCTACCTCATAAAATTATGAGTTGGCAAATTGTTATCTGCTGTAATTCATTCTAATAAGATGTGAAGAACTCTTAAATAGGAATTTGATTCTCTAGAAAGAATTATGGCCTAAATGGAGATTAAATAACCAATCAATAATTTATTTCATTCTTAGAGATTATGTCCAATAGTTAGAGCTGTAATACAAAAATCTGAATGAGTTAGAATGCATTTCTATTATATTTGAATTATTATTTACATTTATAAATGTTTGTTGCTATGCTATCTATTTTTTATAATTGAATTTATTCTATCTATTGAAAAAGAAAGAGAAAAAAATGATGACTATGGGTAATATTGCATATATAAGACTGTTTTCTTTGAACAAATATATGTTAATGTTACAAGATGTTAATATTAGACATAAAAAAACCACATTATGGTAAGTGAAAGAAACCAGAAACAAAGTACTACATATTGCATGATTCCATTTATATAAAATGTAAATATAAATCTATTTATAAAGGTGGAATCAGATTACTGGCTAGGTAGACCTGGGGAAAGATAGATAGAGAGGTGACTGCTAAGGGGTGTGGGTTTCTTCTTGGAGTAATAAAATCGTTCTAAAATTTTTTGTGGTGATGAATGAACAACACTGTGATTATACTAAAAAGCCACTGATTGTACACTTTGGATATATTGTATGGTATGTTAATATATCTCAATAAAATGGTTTTAGGAAAGCAGCTGTGGCTCAAGTGGTTGGGCTCCCGTTTACCATATGGGAGGCCCCAGGTTCGATTCCAGGGGCCTCCTGGTGAAGGCAAGCCAGCCCGCACAGCATGGTGAGCTGACGCAGCAAGATGACACGACAAAGGGAGACAAGCAGACACAGAAAAACACACAGCAAATGGACACAGCGAACACAAGCAGCAAGGGGGGGGATAAATAAATAAATAAATAAAATCCTTAAAAAAATGGTTTTAAAATAAATAAGCAAGGGTGTTTACTCAACTGTGTACAATTCCTCAAACTCATTAAACTGTATAATAAAAATAGGAGAAATTTATTCTAGGTGAATCAAGCATCAATATAGTTCGGGAGATCACGTAGGAATTTTCTCTTTACTCTATCTCTGCCAAGTTATCAGAGTAAGAAATGATAGGATTGGTATCTGGACAGATTTGAGGCCAATTATGGGTCATCTTCTTACTGGCTCTGTGCCTGGATGAGTTGTGGTTGTGTGAAATGGAAATCATCTCTACGTCATTGCAGAGTTATGGCATTTACATAGATCTATAGCATGCCTTGAAAAAGATCTCTCAGTAAAGATGTCAAATAAATGATGGCCATTTATTTAAAAAAATAATAATAAGCAAGAATAGCTAGAAATAGCAGCATGTACAGCAAGGGAAGCATAGAGATTGAGAGGTGATGAATTTTTTTGTTTCTTTTTTTCTTTATTATTATGGAAATAATGAAAATGCTCTAATAATGACTGAAGTATGAATACACGACTATGTGATTATACCAAATACCACTGAGAGTACACTTGGGATGGATTGTATGCTTTATTAATATGTATCAATGGAATTGATTTGTAAAAAAAAAAAAACAATATGTAACGAAGTATCTTCCGTGTCAATAAACATATATCTTTAATGAATACTATAATTTAATAAATCCTTGATTTGAAGATTTAAAAAACATAACAAGCTCTATAAGGTAGATTTTACTTTTATCCCTATTTTATAGATATGGGAATTGAGGTACAGAAAGGTTAAGTAACTTACCCAAGGTCACAAGCTAGTATGTAGCAGAGCTAGGCTTCGAATCTAGGGAGTTTGGCATCAATGTCTATGTGCTTTTTTGAGATATAATCCATATACTATAAAATGAACCATTTTTTAAAAATCGGAATATAATTTATATACCACAAAATGAACCATTTTGAAGTATTCAATTCAGTGGTTTTTAGTATATTCACCACTATTAGTTCTAGAAAGTTTTCATCATCCCAAAAAGGAATCCCATACCCTCACCATCAGCTCCTGGCAACCACCAATTTATTTTCTGTCTCTATGGATTTGCCCATTCTGGACAATTCATATAAATGGAATCATAAAATATTTTACTTTGTGTGCCTGGCTTCTTTCATTTAGCATAATGTTTTCAAGGTTCATCCATTATGTAGCATATATCAGTACTTCATTCCTTTATATAGCTGCATAATATTTCATTGTACTAACAGACCACTTTTGGTTTATACATTCATCAGGTGATAAAGGGTGTTTCTACTTTTTGGCTATTATTAATAATGCTGCTATGAATATTCATATACAAGTTTTTATGTGGACATATGCTTTCAATTCTCTGGGGTGTATACCTGGGAGTGGTCATACGATATGTCTATGTTTAACATTTTGAGGGACTGCCAAACTGTTTGCAAAGTGGCAGAACCGTTTTATATTTTCACCAATAATTCCAACTTCCCCATATACTCACCAACACTTGTTACTGTTTGTCTTTTTTATTATAGATATCTTACTGGGTATGAAGTGGCATCTCATTGTGGTTTTGTTTTGGAGTTAACTAATGGATAATGATGTTAAGCATATTTTCATGGGCTTATTGGTCATTTGTGTTTCTTCTGTGGGGAAATGTCTACTCAGAAACCTTGTGCATTTTTTATGTAGGTTGTCTTTACTGGTGAGTGCTAAGAGTTTTTTATATATTCTGGATACTAGATCATGATCAGAAACATGATTTATAAGTATTTTCTCCCACTGTGTAAGTCGTCTTTTTCCTTTTTTTTTTTTTTAAGTAGAGAATGGATATAGTTTTATTGCTTAGCAGAGCTGGGATCAGGATGGTGCAGACAAAACAATGAGAGTTTTGTACCTGATGGCAAAGTGATGATGCTTATAATTTTTATTTTGTTCTAGTGACAGCCATGAAGGAATAAGGAATCCAATAGTTTGTTTCCATTTCCCTTTTAATAAAAGGCCTACTTCATACATAATGAAGGTTAGAACACTCTACTTTCAAAATTCCAACTTCCTTTAACTTTTTTTTAACAAATCAATTTTATTGATACATATTAATAAAGCACACAATTCATCCAAAGTATACAATCAATGGTATTTGGTATAATTACATAGCTGTGCATTCATCATTTTGATCATTATTACAACATTTTCATTATTTCAATAATAATAGCAAAAAACAGACAAATACACAAGAAATTTTTTTACTTCTCAATCTATGTTTCCCTTGCTGTACATAGCTGCTATTCCTGGCTATTCTTGCACCATTTATTTATTTATTAAGCAGTTTTATTGAGATATAGTCACATTCCATGTGATCTGTCCAAAGTGTATAATTAATGGCTTTCAGTATAATCACAATGTTGTGTTCTCCTCACAAGAACTTTTTAGAACAATTTCATTACTCCAAAAAGAAAAACTCCACAACACTTAGCACGCCTTCCCTAGCTCTACATAACCACTAATCAAATTTCATCTTTATAGATTGAGTTATATTTACATTTTATATAAAAGGAATCATACGATATGTTACACAATATATTTAGTGTACAGTAAGGCAATCATACAGTATTTGTCCTTTTGTGTCTGGCTTGCTTCACTCAACATAATGTCCTCCAGGTTCATCCATATTGATATATGCTTCACAACTTCACTTCTTCTTGCAGTTGCATAATATTCCTTCATGCGAATACACCACAGATTGTTTATCCATTCATCAGGTGATAGACACCTGGGTTGTTTCCAACTTTTGGCAATCGTGAATAACGCTGCTATGAACATAAGTGTGCAGATGTCTATTTGTGTCACTGCTCTCAATTCTTCCGGGTATATACCCAGTAGCGGTATTAGAGGGTCACGTGGCAAATCTATATTCAACTTCTTTAGGAATGGCCAAACAGTCCTCCACAGTGGCTGCACCAGTCTGCATTCCCACCAACAGTGAATAAGTGTTCCCCTCTCTCACATCCTCTTCAACACTTGTAGTTCTCTGTCTTTTATAATAGTGGCCATTCTGATAGGTGTGAAATGATATCTCATCATAGTTTGGGCTTGTATTTCCCTAATAATTAGCAAAGTTGAACATTTTTTCATGTGTTCTTTTGCCATATGTATTTCTGCTTTGGACAAATGTCTATTCAAGTGTTTTGCCCATTTTATAATTGGATAGTTTGTCTTTTTATTGTTGAGTTGTAACATCTCTTTATATGTCATGGGTAGTAAACCCTTAGAGGAGACCTTGATGATGTAATTTAGCCAATCTGTGTTCATATTCATTTCTTTTAAAACACTGGAGCAACAACTGAGTTTGTTTTTAGGATTATATGTGATAAAAGTGCCTGGAGAGGATTTTTTGGAGTAATCCTTCCATAATTTGTTAAGCTGCCTTTTGTCTGCTACTTTATTTTCTGAATTTGAAATAAAGTTAAAAAACAAACAAACAAAAAAACACCATTGAACCGTACTACACAGAGTCGTGAACCATAATGTGCAACTATGGTCTTTAGTTAATAATATTAGTTCATCAACTATAACAAATGTATCACACTAATGCAAAATGTTATTAGGGAAAAAAGTGTATGTGAGGGGAGTGTATGGAAACTCTGTACTTTCTGTATGATTTTTCTGTAACTTACAAGTGCTCTAAAAATATATATTTTTTAAACTTTGAAACCTGAATGCAAATTCATCAGATTATCTCTCAGGAGCTTAAAGGTCTAATGACTTCATAATAATCACCTCACAAATCACAGTAAATAATCATTAAATATCAGCCTCCTCAATGATAAAAACTTTAAATGTATAAGATTTGGTCAAGTATATTATTTTAAGAACATGTCAACAGAAAAGTTTCTGAATGTTTCTAGACAATGAATTAAGCAAACTTTTATTGAAGCATAAATTGTGGTACAGAAATACATTTTAACTGATCTAAGTTCAACATCATGAAAATATGGTACCAAACTCTGCCTTCCTCTATTGTACTAAAATTTAGATTACTATGCAATCTACAGTTTTCATTTTTCTAGCTTTTTTCCCCACACAAATTTGTGCACTTTATCAACATTAGATAGAATCCTTAAATCTATTTTTTTTTTAAATCAGACCTCAAGCCAAAAAAGTCATTAAATCTACTGAGATAATGTTCAAGAACAAATTCACTTTGAGTGTTGGTCCCCCCCCCAAAAAAAAAACCACAAAGCACTGGGGAGCAGATGTGGCTCAAGCGGTTGAGTGCCTGCTTCCCAATTGGGAGGTCCCGGGTTCGGTCCCTGGTGCCTCCTAATAAACAAACAACAAGCAAACAAATGAAAAAGAAAAAACTAACTCAGGGAAGCCGATGTGGCTCAGTGGTTGAGTGCCAGCCTCCCACATATGAGGTCCTGAGCTCATTCCCCAGCCCCGGTACCATTAAAAAGAATAAAAAGGGCGGAAGGTGGTTTGAAGGCCAAAGAGGTAAAATGATAAAACTCTTAGAACAAAACATAGGTGTAAATCTTCATGACTTTGGATTAGGCAATAGTTTCTTAAATATAGCACCCAAAGAAAAAATACAGCACTACAAAGGAAAAAAGTTTCACCTTGTGAAAATTAAAAACTTTTATGCTGTAAACAGTAACATACAACATTACTTGTATATGTTGGGTTTCCCAGACAGCTGAATAATCATTCAGCCAGATCAAACCCTAGAAATTCTGATGAGTGAGCTTGATACAGCAGTTATGGACTAGTTCTACATGAAAGATGGTTATACTGCAAAGGATGTCACTCATGAGAGTGGAACTGGTGACCTGATATCAGGGTCTGTCTTTGATGCCACACTGTTTAATCCTATGATTATTTGATGAATGGAATTAAATAAGATGGAATTTACTGGAATATTCACATCACTCCAGAATCACAGTTTTCTTATGTTAGCTTTGAAACAAACTTAAGCCAGACCTCCTATGATGACCCCATCAGGAACGTTATGAAAGCCTCCAAGCCAACAAAGTATATGACTACCCTACTTGTAAATCAGACTTCTAAATGACACACAGTGCTTTTTTCTATTCAGAAGATTGAAGGTTTTAAACGTCTTGATTGCCAGAGTGCTATGTTCAATGATTACAACTTGGTTTTTACTGGTTTTGCTAAGCAGCAACAGTAACAGAGCTGCTTAATAAAAATGCAGAAAAAATTAAAAAAAGAGAAGAAAGTGGTGACTGCTTTTTTGATAGTGATCCCAGGGTCCAGGCCTTCTGTAACTGCTACCTTGCAGTTGCAGGAAGCCCATAGTGTAATCATTTTGAATTGTATGCATTTTATCAAGGGTTAGTTATTTTGCATGAATGCTTTCGTCTGTGCTTAGGTATTCTATGCCACTTTTGATGTGAAACTGATGTGCATGTAGAAAAAACCTTTTACTGTATGAAACTTCACAACACTTTTGAAAACAGTTCAGTTTGGTTCATGCTAGTATGATTTCTTCAGGTATCATCCAAAATGCCCCACAGACAAGGCTTTCACCCTCATTAGGTATTAACCTCTACCTAATCTGGGACTATTCTATTAAATTGCTGACAGAATTTTACATCCAGTTATCTCCATTTCTAGGATGTATTTTCTACTAATGTTATTGAAACCAGTTCCCACTTCATACAGATATATTTTTGCAACAACAATAAAAGCTTTTCTTCCATGAGTCAAGCCCTCTTAAGAAAATGATTGCACTTATTCATTTTGTGAATTATTTTGACATTACTGCTCTCTTCATTTGTAGTCCTCGTCATGGAGTTCCTTCCTCTAAGCCCTCCAAATAAAGCAATGCACTCTTACACAGTGGGTTTAAGTAATTTTATACCACCAAAAGGGAAGGGGAAGTGGACCCTGGTCTCAGTTTTCTTTTAAGTTCAAATGAATTTGGCTTCTTTTTTATTGACATGGGCTTCTTTGGAAGATGGTGACTAAAATAAATTAGAGTATTGTAGATTGAGAATAGTTAGGCTGCCACAGGCAGAACTCTGTGGAAATCTTATGTTATCCTGTGCTCCACTGTAACTGAGATTAGCTTCTCATGAATACCATGCCCTTACTAACTAAGTAGTAGTATAAATGGAGTCTTTTTAACAAAATTTATTAGCAGGGAAATTTAGCTTAAAGCTTATACTGGATTCAGGAAGTCAAGTCAGCTTGGATCATTGATTTTAACTTTTACTTTAGCAACCATTTCCACTGGTTCTCATTAATAACATGAAAACTATGGTTTAAAGCAGAAGCAACGTCTTTACTACCTTGTGACTTAGAGTTCTGTGACTATCTGATGTGTGTGCCAGTGTCTGACTTCATATGTTCCTCTCATTGTGGTTGTTCCTTTCACTACTATTTATTGGGATAAGTGAATGACCGCTCAGAATGAGAGTTGTCCACGTTATTCAGGCATTCACAGTGAAGCAGAATGCTATTCATAAAATTACATAACATAAAATCACAAAATACTCACCTAATGGGAAATGACTAGAAATATAGGCTTTCAAGAGTTGGCATCTTTTTAGCTATATTTACAAATACTGTGGGATTTAAGCAACTAAGAGAACAGTGAAGTTAAATTTTCTGTTTCTTCTTGTCAATATTTTTTTTATTTTATTCTTTCAGGATTGGTGCAATGATGTTTTGTTCATTCTGTGTTTATATCTTTGTGTTTCTAAACAGAATCTACTTGGTTTGAAATCAAGTGGTTAGAACACTGTTTGACTTATTTTAAGCACGTTGTTGAAATTTCATTGAAGAAGTGTTTAAGCCAATGTGTGATCAGTTTAATTCTGGAAGTAGCATAGAACCTAATGTTTCAGTCCTTCGGGTATTTTGTTTTGTTTTGTTTTGTTTTTGAGGTACTGGGGCTGGGGATTGAACCCCGGACCCGGTAAGTGGGAAGCCAGTGCTCAACCACTGAGCCACACTGGCTCCCCTGAGTTGTTTTTTTTGTTTTTGTTTTTTTTTTGTTTATTTGCTGGCTTGTTGTTTTTTGTTTGTTTGTTTATTTTGTTTTTTAGGAGGCACCGAGGACTGAACCCAGGACCTCCAAAGTGAGAAGCAGGAGCTAAACTGCTTAAGACACATCCACTCCCCCTTCAACCCATTTTGAGTGGACTTTTGTATATTGTGTGAAGTAAAGGTTCATTCTTTGGCATGGTAATGCCTAGTTGTCCCAGCACCATTTGTTGAAACAACTCCTCTGAATCCCCACTGAATTGTCTTGACACCTTTGTCAAGCATCTGTTTTTTTTTAATTTAGAGGAGTTGTAGGTTTACTGAAAAATCATGCAGAAAACACAGAGTTCCCATAGCCCCACCCTCTCCATTATTAACACCTTGTATTAGTATGGTACATTTGTTACAATTGATGAAAGAATATTTTTATAATTACACTATTACTATTCTCCATGGTTTACATTAGTGTTTACTATGGTTCTTTTCTTTTTAAGTAACAAATATACAGACTAATATTTCCCCCCTTTAACCACATTGATGTTAATTACACTCACAATGTTGTCATACCATCACCATGCTCCATTACCAAAACTTCCCATCAACCCCAACAGGAATTCTGTACCAATTAAGTTTTAACTCCCACTCCCACCTTCTCCTCAACCCGTGGTACATTCTAGTTTCTGACACTATGAGTTTTCTTATTCTAATTATTTCATATCAGTGAGATCATACAATATTTGTTCTTTTGTGCCTGGCTTATTTCACTCAAGATGATGTTTTCCAAGTTCAGTTATGTTGTTCCATGTTAACAGAACTTCATTGCTATTCACAGCTGCATAATATTCCAATATATGTATACAACACATTTTGTTAATCCATTTATTGGTTGTTGTTTTTTTTTGTTACATATCCCCCCTTTCTGCCTGCTCTTGCTGTGTTCATTTCTCTGCATTCTTCTGTGTCTGCTCTGTCTCCCCCCATTGCGGCAATGCGCCGAGCCAAGTCACCGCGCAGGCGGCTCTGCTTCCGTTCACGGGCGGATCTGCTCCGTTCTTCACGGGTGACTTGCCCCTGCCCGTGGTGGCTTTGCCCTGCCTGTGGCGGCTTTTTTTTGCCCTGCCCATGGCGGCTCTGCCCCACCCATGGTGGCTTGCCCTTCTCAAGGCGGTCTGCCTGCTTTGGAGAGGTCCCCGGGAACTGAACCCGGGGCCTCCCATGTGGTGAACTGGCGCCCTATCCACTGGGTTACAGCCGGCCCCCGGTTGCTTTGTTTTTAAAGATTTATTTCATTTATTTATTTCTCCCCATGCCCTTGTTGTTTGCACTTGCTGTGCCTGTTCGTCTTCCCTGTTTCTTTAGGAGGCACTGGGAGCCAGACCCGGGATCTCTGATGTGGGAGGGAGGTACCTAATCGCTTAAGCCACCTCTGCTCCCTACTTTGTTGTGTCTCTCATGTTTTTCCTCCCTATGTCTCTTGTTGCAACGGCTCGCTGTGCCTGCCCATCGTGTCTGCTCACTGTCTTCCTTAGGAGGCACAGGGAACATCTGCTCCCAGCTTTGCTGTGTCTCTCGTTATGTTTTTTCCTCTTGTGTCTCTTGCTGTGTCAGCTCACGCGCCTGCCCGTTGCACCAGCTTGCTGTCTTCTTCAGGAGGCACCAGGATCCGAAACAGCAACCTCCCATGTGGTAGGTGGGAGCCCAGTTGCCTGAGCCACATCCACTTCCCCATTCATTGGTTGTTGAACACTTGGGTTACTTCCATATTTTGGCAATTGTGAATAAAGCTGCTGTGAACATCTGTGTGCAAATATCTGAGACCCTACTTTCCATTTTTCTGGGTATATCCCTAGTAGCGGAATGGCTGGGTCATATATAATTCTATACTTAGCTTCCTAAGGAACTGCCAAACTGTCTTCCACAGTGGCAGCACCATTTAACATTCCCACCAACAATGAATGAGTGTTCCTATTTCTCCACATCCTCTCCAACACTTGTAATTTTCCATTTTTGAAATTGTAGCCATTTTAGAGGGAGTGAAATGGTATCACATTTTGGTTTTGATTTGCTTTTTCCTTATAGCCAATGATATTGAGCATCTTTTCATGTGCTTTTTGGTCATTCATATATCTTCTTTGGAGAAATGTCTATTCAAGCCTTTTGCCCTTTTTTGAGTTGTTTGTCTTTTTGTTAAGTTGAAGGATTTTTTAAAGACATTATGAATATTACAGATATTAAACCTTTATCTGATATGTGGTTTCCAAATATTTTATTTCATTGTGTAGGATGTTGTCTAACTTTCATGATAAAGTCCTATAAGCACAAACATTTTTCATTTTCATGAGATCCCATATTTCTATTTTTTTCTTTTGTTCCCTGTGCTTCGGTTATAAAGAAGAAACCATTGCCTAACACAAGGTCCTGAAGAGGGTTCCCTACATTTTCTTCTAGGAGTTGTATAGTTCTGGCTCTTATATATTGAGGTCTTTGATCCATTTTAGTTGATTTTTTTACAAGGGGTGTTCTCTTTTTTTTTTTTTTTTTTTTTTGGTAGATAGAAGTCCAGTTTTCTCAGCTCCATTTGTTGAGGAAACCATTCTTTCCCAAATGAGTGGTCTTTGCCACCTTGTCAAAAATCAGTTGGCCATAAATGTGAGGGTTGATTTCTGAGCTGTCAATTTGATTCTATATATCTATATGTCTGTCCCTGTGCCAGTACTGTTGGAATTTTGACTGGGATTACACTGAATCTGTAAATTGCTCTGAGTAGAACTGACATCTTGGCATATTTAGTCTTCTAATCCATAAGCATGGAAGGCCTTTAATTTATTTGTTTCTTTGATTTCTTTCAGTAATGTTTTGTAGTTTTCCATATATAAGTCCTTTCCATCCTTGGTTAAATTTATTCATAGAAATTTGATTCTTTTAGTTGCTATTGTGAACGGAATTTTTTAAAATTTCCTCTTCAGATTGTTCATTACTAGTATATAGGAGAACCCTCACATTCCTTTCCTCCTTAGCCAGGTGGAGACACCACAAGCCCCTGCTCCTGGCCAGCACACTACCCAGATGTGAAGAAACCAATGGACATGTTGGAAAGATGGACCCTTGTGCCTTGGAAAGAGGCTCCTGTGTCCCTCATTGGAAATCTCTATCCATTCTATCCAGGTCTGCTCTCTCACAGTTGGGGACAGGGGAGAGATGGGGAAAACTGAAATTATTAAAATCAGAATTGAAAGAGGTAAAATGATTATCAATGTTACAGAAAGGCTGCCACGGACAGGCAAAAGCCGCCACGGGCAGGGCAGGTCGCCTGCAAATCGAGCACAGCCAGCCACCCGCGAACTGAAAAGCCGGCCGTGATGGAAGCAGAAGCCGCCCACAAGCGGGGAAAGCCGCGCCTGCGCAGTGACCAAGTCTCGACGCGTCGCCGCAACGGGGGGGAA
>PVKH010033808.1:0-11960 GCA_004027955.1 Chaetophractus vellerosus
ACATTTTTGAATAACCCAATCCTTTAATAACATCCTGTTTTCTTTTTTCTATTTTTTTAAATTTTTTAAAATTATTTTTTATTTTTAAAGTTCGCATATATTTTAACTCTTACATTTAAATTCCATTATTATTTCATTTTCCTATTCATTGCAATTGGCTATTGTTATGGCTTCACCTTTAAAGAGGCTAGGGATCACAGAAGGGTCACAACAGGGATGGGAAAGGATCATTGGTGGGGGGGGTCAGGGATGGGGGTGCATGAGAGGAAGTCCACCTGAACATGCATAAAAGGTATGCATAATTGTTCAAATGCTCATGGGGCATGGTCACGGGGTGAAGAATTACTCAATAAATGGTAGAACACTGAATTCCCATCCTGGAGAGCTCTGCCATATTCTCCAGGAGAGTAGCAACAGTCCCCCAAGTGCGGGGGCAGTGGGCAAAGGAGGATGATCCATTGATGGGCCCTTGTTATTGATGACTAGCCTTATGAGTGTTTGCTCTTGAAATTGAAACAGCCTAGTGTTATGGGGTGCCTAAGAGTTGCCTTTTGAGAGCCTCCTTGTTGCTCAAATGCAGCTTCCCTCTAAGCCAAACTCAGCATATGAATGCATTACCTTCCTCCCAGCGTGGGACATGACTCCCGGGGATGAGCCTCCCTGGCAACAAGGGATTACTAACAAATGCCAACGGGCAGTACAACTGGAAAAAGACTTTGAATAAACAGGGGAAATGATAAAGACAAATGAGTTCATAGGGCTAAGAGACTTCAAAGTGAGTCAGGAGGTCAAGCCAGAGGTAACACTTATGCAGATCCCAGTAGGACCTCCTACGCTTCCAATATGGATATCACCCCAAACAGAGGGCCTCCTGAGGACTTTGGAGATATCCAGGTCCTATATCAGGGCAGATAGCCCCAGAGTTTGGTGCCTTACCAGTGGGCCCTAATTTGGAATCCTTGCTCCTGAGAGTGACAGAGACTGACCGAAATATGTCTTCACTGCTCATGGTCCATTGGTCTCTTCTATTCAAACCTATAAAAGATGCCAGAGTTTTAGGTGTACTTCCATAGACCAGAGACTATGGGCGGTCCATTTTCCAACTGGATCCAGAGACTCTGTGGACCTGCAACTCCTATGCTACAACTCAATGGACTCACCCAGGACACCTAGTTGGGAGTTGATGATGGACGATGGCTTTCCTGGGGAATGGAGAGAGCCTGTAGCTGCAGGCAGGATAATCTCTTCCATCTTATCCATGGGATATAAGCCCCCTGTCACTTGGTGGTGGATGGGACATCACCATGCTAAATCCTCAGGATTAGGGGAAGATCTATGGACTAGAGTGAACTTGTTGGTGTCCTGTTATAGACTTGTTGTGATTCATGCAATGGAAGAAATTACAAAATCATGTGGAGCCAGGGGCCACTGGACACTTTGGGGGCAGGGAGAGGGAAGGGCAGTTGTAATACAGAGGCTTTTTGGGGACTTGGGAATTGTCTTGGGTGATGTTGCAATGGAGGATATAGGCCATTTTATATCATCATGTATCATGCAGAACTGTGTGGGAGAGAAGGTGGTCTACAGTCTGAACTGTGGTCCATGCATGGTGACAAAGCCCCAAAATGTGTATATCTATTACAGGTGATGTGTCACACTGATGAAGGATGTATATGTGGGAGGTTGTGGGTGGTGTCGGAGGTGGGGCATATGGGTACTCCTAAAATTTCTGTGTAACTTTTATGTAAATCAATGTATCTTAAAAAAATAAAAATTAAAAAATAATTCCTATTTATTTTCCATTCTTCTCTTTCCTGAATGTTTGCTGTAGCTATCCTTTCTTTATTCCACCATTTAAGCATGGGTGGGGGGGTGAGGTAACTTGTATTTTAAATTTATAGTGTCCATTTCAAGACAGTCATGTTTTTATTGAATGTAGAGACTACTATATATCGTGATCCAAAACTTTGAGTTTGATGCTCTGTGACCTTGGGACTTTTGGATAGCCTTTCTTGGGGAGGGATGGATGTATTCAACATAGGGGGAAAAAGTGAAATAAATATTTGGTATCCAGAAGAGCACAGTGGTAGTCATTACTAGTGCCCACCCAATTCTTGCTAGTGAGCCAAATCACCTGGTCACCTGGATGACTACATTTCCTATCCTTCTTGGAGTTAGGTGGGGCCATGTGACCAGTTCTGACCAATGAGCCATAACTGAAAGTGACGTGTATCACTTCTGAGTGAAACATACAATTCTCCATGCTGTCTCTTTCACAGCTTTGGAAGGTCAAGGTGGGGCTTCGTGTTCAGATGAATCCACAAAGATTGAAGCAATGTGGGTCACTAAGTTGCTGCTTGGAGGACAGTGGCTCTGAAGAGTATCTTGGACCTGAATGGACTTTGAATGAGCAATAAATAAGTTTGATAGTGTTAAGACATTGAGATTTGGAGATCATTGTTTGCTACTGCACAATCTAGCCTATCCTCACTGATTTAGCTATATTTCAAGTCAATACAAAGATATTTCACAGGATTATAGGTTAGATGTATGGTAAATCTCGTGGTTTACACATCATAGATGTGCTCTGGAAGTTACTAGGTCAAGTACTTCTAGAGACATAAGTAATTCATCTCAGCTAATGTTCAATTGAATTATACATGTAAATTTGGAGGTGTATAATTCCCCATTCCCAAGAAATAACCACTTTGACTACAACATATCCAAGTAGAAATAGACTTGGGTCTAGAGATATAAAGTGTGAATATCCAAGATGATCTATTTCCATTTCTCCAAAAAAATAGTAATTATTCACAGTTTTATAATTATCAAACTTAAATTTGACCAACATTAAGGAAAAATTTGCAAAGCTTTCAGTTAGACTTTATTGGAGGAACCATTGGTTTCCTGCTCTCTGGAAATGAAGAACCTAATGGGAAAGGCAGAATCTTAATAAGCTCCTGATTTTAAAATTCTGGCTATGATAAATACTCTAATAGGGATACCAAAAATAAAAGACAAGGAAAGAACAGATTTTTTTCTCTTAGAGTACTTCTCAGAGGATCCAGAGTTCAACTTGATTCTCAAAAAAAAAAGTAGCACTTTAAAAAGACAATGAGAATTTCAGAGAACAGTTTGAGCAAAAAATGTTGAGGCATTTCAGTGAACTTCAATGTTTATGTTTTATTAAGCCTGCTTGATTGGCTTATTCAGAAGACCAGATATAAAATTAAGGCAGCAGGCTCAGTAAAAATAACAAATTGGCTCATGCAGAATCTTTCCTATTCTAGGACAAAAAAAATATTCCCTGTATTTCACTTTGTTTCAAGTCAACGAAGAGCCGGGAGTACTTGCCATTCTTCCTTTATCAGTAACAGTGGAATGTGCCAAGTGAACACATGAAATGACAAGAGGATTTCCCAAATCCTAGCAATGGTAAAGTTGGTGATTAAATATTTCATAATGTCCCATAAATCTTTCTTGACAAGAGGAGTCTGTTTATATCCCTTGATAAATTGACTATGCTTGAAATGAGTTTGTTTGTTTGAAGTGAGACTCCAGAGAGCAGGGGGAAAGCAAAAGAAAGGAAAGAGGTATCTCAGTGACTGTGAGCCTGTTTAGGTAACACAGGAGCACCCATAACAGAATTATAGAAGAGGAGCTATTCTGGACATAGTTTGGTGGGAAGGAATTCATGATAATAATAAATTTACTTTTGTACATTGAGGTCAATGTATTAGCAGTACATCCAGATAGAAATATCCAGGAGCAAAAGACAAAAAAATAAATAAAGCAACAACAACAACAACAATACACACACACACACACACATACATATATATATATACACACAAAAAGAAAAGAAAAGAAATATCCAGGAGCTCAATTCTATAGAGAAATTGAAATCACCCCAGTGAGTCTTTTTGCCCAATACACACAATGCCAATACAGTGACACCAAGATTTTGAGAGAAGAAAGGGTTTATTAGTGAGGACCAGGCCAGCAGAGACTGGAGGACAGTACTTTCTTCAAATCAGTCTCCCTGAGCTGAAAGCTGCACTGATTTTTATGTGATTTTTGTGGGGGTTGGTTTAGTATAACGAGGCAGATAGAGTGAGATTATACGGGGTAGGAAGTGGATCTTAGCTGAGCATGCACTGGTTCAAAACATGCTTGGTCATATGTCACATATAAGAAAACAATAGAGGAGGATCTTAGTATAAGAAAAATTTTCTATGTTAAATATCCCCAAAGACAAAATGACCTGACATGGGAAGTAATGAGTTCCTCTTATTAAGAGAGTGCCCAACAGAAAGTAGTTGGTTATTTGTAAATATTGTATCTAGGATATATTCATCAGGAAAAGAAAGAAATCCCTCTAAGTGCCCTAGTCCCATCTGGGTCACCGATTGAAAACAACTCAGTGGCAAATACCTTTTCAACATGTCAGCCTTTAAGATACTTAGAGAGCTAGTCCCTCCCATATGAGTCATTTCCTTTCCACACCAAGCACATTTCTTCAATCAGTATTACAGGGCTTTTAACTCTTTCAGCACCCAGACTACTGTTGTCACAAGTAGGTGTCTACACCTCTCCTAAAGTGTGGTACACAGAAGTGAAGCCTTTTACCAAATGTGTTCTGCTCATCTGAGGGTAGGACTAGGCTATTATCCTGTTAGACAATACCATTTCTTGCCTATGCGGTTAGAATGATTTTCAATGGAAACCAGTATCCTATCTGAATCATCTGAAAATGTGGTTCAACTTTTATACTTCAAAAAGAACATCAGAAATCTCTCTGAGTTTCATTGTGAGAGGTCTTGAAAATGGGGTGTGAGAGGAAAGAGGGAATAATATTTTCAACTATAATTTTTTTGAGGTCACAAGACCAGGGATTGAACCTGGGACCTTGTATGCAGGAGGCCAGGGCTCAACCACTGAGCCACATTAGCTCCCTTCATTTGACTTTTATGATCCCTAATCTACTCTTTGATCTTGAAAACAGCTGTTCCTCCTTTCAGTCAGACACTACATTACAAAATTATTTGGCCAAGGTAAAAAGAAAAAAGGAACATTGTTGTGAGAAAATGAGAAAAAGGAAGAAGCAGGATAATGTGGCTCACAGCATGGACTCTGGTTATGGGCAGGTTTAGGATCCCACTGGATGGAATCATGGGAAAATCACTAACATTTCTAAGCCTCACTCTGCTCATTCATAAAATGGGTATAATGAGAAGGCCAACCTCATTAGATAGTTGTGGAATTTAACTGAAATCATTGAATTTCTCAGTGTTGTCTGTTTTAGGTACATGGTAACAGATAACACCTAGCTCTATTGACTGTTTTTTCTTCTAAAAATGATTATGCACAAACCATCATACATTAAGAGAACAGGATGAAAAGAAGCCACAGTGTTGGAGCTTATTTATTTACTCATTTAACAAGCCCTGCTAGACACTGGAGGAACTCACAGTCTTGTAAGGAACCAGACAAATAAAGAGACATCTACAGAGCTGGGAGAGAAGTGCTGGAATAGAGAGCATGATTAGAGCAGCACGGAGGAGGGGCCTAAACCAGGCAAGGGGGCTGGAAATGGCTTACCAAAGCCGCTGGCTGAACTGAGTTTCAATGGACAAGGGCTCTAAAGTAGGGAGCTAGGATATTATATGCATAGGGTGTAAAATATGTCAAGGCAAGAGACAACATGGGTGTTCAGGGAATTGGAAAGAATTTGACTTGACTAAAGAATAGGAATACCAGTGACAGTGAGGCAAGGGAGGAGGCTGAATAAGTAGACCAAATCCAGGAGAAGGAGAAGGATCTTTGCACAATGCTTCATTTTGATTGTATTCATGAGGCAATGCGGAGTCAATAGGGAAAATCAAAGCATTTAGAGTTTTTAAAGAAGCAACTAATTACATATTTATTTTAGAAAAATGACTTGAGAATGAGTTTCCAGGGCCATGCTGGGAAGTAAAAATCCATTGGCGAGAAAAAGTAAGAGATCTTGTTTCTATCCTTGGTTTATATTCTAACCACTTCTGTGCACTTGATCAAGTTTTTAACTTCCTTGGACCTCTGTTTCATCAAGTTATGGCAGAATACTAGATAATTTATAAAATATCATCAGGCATTAATATCTTTATACATGGCTGCAAAACATACAATTTTAACTTGATTTTGTTTTTGTTTTTGTTTTTGCTTTTGTTTTAGGCTAGGCAAGGGAGTAAAGAGTTTATTAAGAAACAAGAAACGAGGAAAGTACACGGTCTGAGGTATGGATGCAGGCATGCAGAATGAGATGCACCCAATTTTAACTTTCTAATGGCAAATTATTTCTTAAACCAGCATTTTCTTGGTCTTTCAGTGCTTTAGTCTTTTTTTTTTTTTACTTTTCCTTTATTTTTAATGAAGCTTTAAATTACGTAAATGTTACGTTGAAAATATAGAGGATTCCCATACACCCCACTCCCTCCCCCTTCCACATTTTCCCCCATTAACAACATCTTTCATTAGTGTGGTACATTTGTTACAATTGTTGAACACATATGGAAACATTGCTACTAACAGTTTAGTATAGTTTATACTGAACTATAGTTTGTATTACAGTTTATACTTTGCACTGCACAATTTTAAAGTTTTTGAAAAAATGTGTAATGGCTTGTATCTGTCACTGCAATATCAACAAACATAACATGGGAATGCAACTATGGACTAAAGTAGATTAATAACTATTCTAGTAGGAACAACTTGTAACATTGATATAAAGACTGGTTTTTATATCAGAAATCAGTCTTACTAATATTATGCTATGTTAATTTTTTTAATGCTGGAAAGAAAATCATTTGTGTGAGTGCTAATTTTAATGCTAATTTTAACTCGTGTGCATATGAAATATTTCACACAAATATTTGCTTCCATGTGTTTTCCCAAAAAGTGATACAATGCATATCATATTTGCAAAATTGTGTAAATTTCTAATGACCTCACTGGTTTAAAAATTTTACTTTATCTGATTACTAACTGCCAAAAAAAAACAAAACAGTTTAGTATTTTTTATGTTTTGTTGATAAGACCAACAATATCTATATTTCTATGTACTTAATTATGATCAGATATTTGTTAAGTTTGGGAGGTGATTTCATATTTTAAATTTTTTACTTTTGCTGGGAGGCAAGGAAAGTTCACATCTTGCCCTTGAAGGTTTTTTTTGTTTGTTTGCTTTTTTAAAATAGAAGAGTTGTGGATATACAGAACAATCATGCACTCAATATAGGATTCCAGTATATTACCGTATTAACACCTTGCATTGGTGTGGTACATTTGTTAAAATTGATGAAAACATATTTTTATAATTGTAATGTTATCTACAGCCCATGGTTTAACTTAGGGTTCATTGTTTGTGTTGTGCAATTCCATGGATTTTTCTTTTAATTTTTATTCTAGTACCTTATAAACTACATTCCTCTTTAAACTACATTCAAATATATGATTCAGAATGTTTGTTATGTTCACAATGTTGTGGTACCATTGCCACCATCCATTACCAAACTTTTCCATCATCTTTGCCTTTGAAAGTTATCAGTAAAAAGTATATGGTAGGATTTCAATTGAAATACATTAAAATTCTCCTACTAAATTATGGTAAATTCATGTTAAGGTTTTTGAGAGTTCAGTGTTTAATAGCCCTCAGATTGGTTGGTCTGTGGGTTCACCTTTTCTATAATTGCTGACATTTCTCAGAAGGTTACAAAGGGAAAAAAAAGTTCTTAAAAATTCAGTTAATGAGTCCATCTTCTGGGACTCCAAAAGGAAATTGAGACTGTTTGTCAGTTTAATAAAAATCTACCTGCCCTATACAAGGCAACTAAAGGTAATGGTCTCACCAGACAGCTTTTGACCGATTATCCTGTTGCCCTTCTCAATAGCTTTGAAGAAAACAGAGATAGCAGTATTTTCATCTGTGACCCATTAAGTGACAACACTTAAGGACATGTCTTGACATTTACCTTGAAGATGTTAATCAAGAACATCTTGTCACTAAATTGATCAAAATCTGCTTTAAAGTGTTTACTTTTTTATCAAGTCAACTTTTTCCTATTTTTTTTATTAGAGCAGTTGAAAGTTTACAGAAATGTCATTCAGAATGTACACGTTCCCAATTATCTCCCCCACACACACACACTCACATGCAGTTTTTCCTATTATTAACATTTTGCATTAGTGTGGTACTTTTGTTACAACTGACAAATCAATATAATTATAATTATATTATTAACTATAGTCCATAATTTACATTAGGTTTCACTTTCGTGTTATATGGTTCTATTTGTTTTTTTATTTGATTCTGGTAACATATATACTTCCCCAAGTTTCCCATTTTAACCACTTTCAAGTATACAATACAGTGGTTTTAATTACTTTCACAGTATTGTGCTACCCTCATCGCATCCATCACCAAAACTTTCCATCACCCCAAACAGAAACTCTGCACCCATTATAAAGTGCTACTTTTAATGGGCTTATATTGGCCTTAGCATTCCCAGCAACTAACTGTTTCAAGTGATAGGCAGATGAAAAGGTAAAGGAAAACTGTTTCTCCTTTCTAATTTAACTCAAGCCGGCAGTTATTGAGGGCTCTATTTTCTAGTCACTGGCCCAGGTATAAGTCTCTTTTTCCAGCTGCCTCTTAACTGTTTTAATATTGGCCTTCTCAATTTGTCACTGTACACACTTACCCTGAGTCTTACTCTTGTGACTTCCACTTTCATCTGTATGCCAATGGGTCCCAAATCTACCCAGACTTTATCATCAGTGTTCAGCATTTAATCGTGTGTTGAACATCTCCTTCTATGTATCCCAATTGGTGAGCTCAGTATCTGCCCCATAAATGTGCTCTTTTCTCTCTATTCCCTAACTTAAATGAAGCCACCATTTAAACCACTGCTGTTAACTTCTCTCACCCCCTCCCTGTCTATATCTAATCAATTATCAAAGCCAAGAATGATGATTGTCTCAAGTCCCTTGCCTTCTCTCCAACCAGATCTTGAATGACTATTTTCAAGCCTGGTTTACAACAACGGCTCTATCATTCTTCCTCTTGACATCAGTCATATCCTGCTCAGATCCAGCCTCCACACACATACCAACGCTGTCTTCGTCACGGACCTCTGAGCACCCTGTAAGGACCTACCAATAGTTCTCAAGTCAGGGCCACATAACTCAGCAGGCAATGCCACCCTAGATGGAAACTGAACCCATGACTCTCTGGCCACATCTACAGCTTCCTGCCTTTCACTTAAGGCTTCCGCACCCCCAAAAGGCTTGTAATTTTCTGCACAAATCGTACTTAAGAAGCATTCTCCAAGCTCTGTGCTTGGAGACGAGATGAGTAAGAAATAGCCCACACCTTTGTGAAAACTGTAGAGTTCTGTGGGACCAGAGACTTTCAGAGGGGAAGCATTTGAGATGGGACAAACTCCCCCAAAAGACAGTAAGGAAAGGGAAAACTTTCTAGGCATGAACAAAGACATAGTGGCAAAATGCTGAGTTGTCCACTGCAGTGGGCGATAAAGGTGTAATGAAATGGATGCATGTAGACATCTGCCATGTTGAATGCTCTGGGGGGTTTCCCTAGCTAAGGGAAACTCAGCCTGCAGTACCCAGCTACCTGCATGCTGCAGGACACAAACTAAAATGTAACAGACCTCTCCAGGAAACAATGTACAGATGATATAGTAGACTATAATTTTCTCCAGGCTGTACAGTTCCTTCCTAAAAAGACATCACCAGACCCCATTTATGTAACTCTTTTATGAAATGTCTTTGTTCTGAGACCCTATATATTACCCCATATTTTCCTACCTCTTTGCGGAGTGCATTCTTCATTCTCCAAACCTTCGCCTTCGGAGACCCTCTCCTGTCCAAAAGTCCCAATAAATAAAGCTTAATGTCTGACACTGTACCAGCTGTGTTCTTTGGTCTTGCTGCCACCCCAGCCCATACCCTCCAGGAACTAGGTTGGAACAAATGGTATGCAGAGGTATGGATTGAAAGTAGTGGGCAGTGGGAAGCCATGTAAGTTCTTGACTAGGGGAGGGAGTAATTGCAATTGCACTATAGGAAGAGTTGGAAGGAAGTGTGTGGAATGTGGGCGGGGAGACCAGTTTGGGGGACTTGAGATAGTTCATGAGAAAGATAATGGATACCTGTAAGCATTCATTGAGACTATAAGAAGTGGATATTAGAGATACAATAAAAAGAAACCTAAGACCAAAGGAAAAATTTTATAGGCAATAAACATTTTTTAGGAATGTGTTCAGACTTCTACTATGACCCAATGTCTGTTGTATTTGTTCATCCCTTTGTTTCCCTGTGTGAGCTTTGAGCTCCTTGAGGGATGGACTAAACCTTGCCTAGAAACTCTGTGACCTCAGCAACTGGCATGTTGAATACCAAAGGACTGTTCTGCATCAATTAATCAAGTATTAATTGATTTTATAACCTTTCCTTCCTTAAAAAAATTGTCTTAATAGTCATGTAATTTTTGGAGTCTTAGACCATTTTCCTTTAGTACTTACTAAAAATAGAAATGCAGTTAAAAGAATTGTAAGCCAGTCCTTTGTCTTTCAACAGTTTCACCTAACATTTTGATTTATATGATCAACTATTTTGTTGAATCAATAAATTAAGATGCTGGAGAACAGTTATAAACTCACATGTGGAAAAATTCTCAATGTTTTTGAACTGTCTTTTAGATAAGTATAAACTTTTACTAAATGCCTTAAAATGTTGTATCAACATACCTGTTTTCTAAACACAAAGAAAGAAAAATGTATTGTTTTTCCCTCTCACCTAGTAGATATGGGTACTTGCTTTGAAAAAGCTTATTTGGGAGCTGTGAGGCTCACAAGTTTTATTTGTGAAGCTGGTTTGATTTCTATCTAGTTGCATATCCTTAGCTATTTTTTAAGTATTTCCATATGAATACTTTATGTCACTTCCAACTCAATACAACAAGACCAAACTGTTGTTTTTTTTTCCTTAAACCCTTCTTTTGTCCCCATGTCTGTATTCCTGATGGTGACAATTCTGTTTCTATAAACTAGATTTTCAGGATTATTTCTGATTTTTTTACATTGATGGCTGAAAATCGAATTTAAAAGTTTTTTTCAGGTTTCTTTTCATCTTTGTCACAGCATATTCTCTCCATGTTTCCACAGTATAATGTGTCCATCCACATACAGTGTCAACAATATACTATGTACATTATTTGTATGGCTCTTACTAAGTAGGGGGACAGATATAACAGTACATGGAAAAACTAGGAGCCAATAAAAAGTTGAAAAAACTGAAAATTATTGCTGAATAACCTAAAACTATTCTTTACTTTAAGTTCTTTACTTTCCTTACATTAAAAAGAAAGTTACATTTCGTGCAAAATGACATCAGTTTAGCTTTCAAAGTTTAAAAAAAAAACAAAACTATTTTGTACGTTGTTTTGGGGACCATCAAAATAAAAACTAATGTGAAATTTATTCATAAGAATGAGTTACGATCCAAATCAATTATTGTGATTTTGTTCCTTATTTGCCTTGATTTCCTAGATTGAGTCTTAGTTGGAAATGTGACTTATTTCCATCAAACATAATTTCACATTTGAAAATTTTTAATTCAACATTACAACAATCTTTGCAGAGAAAATAAACAAGCATTTAAAATCATTAAGATTATTTTCAATAATGAATGCCAGGTGCATCTTCTCCCTCCTCAACCCATTTTAATACCATACAGTGTTCTCCAGTTCAGACATTTTAGTTTGTTTAGACCCACCAGCAAGACAATAATCATCCCACCTCCAGAAAAGGATGTTCTCGGATGTTCATTTTCCAAATGAACAGTCAGAATGGAAGACAGCAGATGAACTCTTGTGCTGAACCCATTGAGCCATTTCTCCTTGT
>PVKH010033809.1:0-11959 GCA_004027955.1 Chaetophractus vellerosus
TCTTCCGATATCAGCTGTAGCTGCTCTGTTCTCTATAGCTGTGAACTAGCAGGTGAATGGGTCATCTCTCTCTAGGGACCCAGCATCAAGTTCTCTCCTCTTCCATGTCTATGGAGCTCTATTCTTCTGTGTATCTTCTTTGGGTATCTACTTCTGTCTGTCTCCTTTATTGTCTGTTTATATGGTCCACAAAGGGGGCAGGGACTGAAACTAAGTCGACCTAATGATGTGGTCGAATCAAAGCCCTAACCTTAACATAATTCAATCAAAGGCATCTCAGCTGAATCTAATATAATCAAAGGGTTAGCAAGCCCAGAGGAACAGACCTGTTTACAAACATAATCAATATCTTTTTTTGGAATTCATAAATAATCTCAAACTGCCATAGCAAACAAATGAAAACCAAGAAACAATAAACATTTCTTTCCTTGTTTGAAAAAAGCAGATCATTAAAGTAAACTGTTCAGTATTCAGTTAAACCATTATCTGGCAGTTCAGCCTGCAGCTGCAGGCAGGATAATCCCTTCCATGGTGGAGGGGACATTACCATTCCAGACTTCTAAGATTGGGGGAACAACTATGGACTAGAATGGACTTGTTGGAGTCCTGATATAGACTTATGATGTATGCAATGCAAGAAATTGCAGAATTATGTGGAGCCAGGGTCATTGGACACTTTGGGAGCAGGGTGAGGGAAGAGCAATTGTAATGCAGGTTTTTTTGTTTTTGTTTTTGTTTATTTGTTTGTTTTGTTTGTTTGTTTTTTGGGGGGCAGGACCTGGGAATTGTCATGGATGATGCTGCAATGGAGGATGTAGGCCAGTTTATATGATCATGTATCATTCAGGAACTGTAAAGAAGAGAGGGTTGTCTATGGCCTGAATTGTGATCTATGTCTGATGGCAAAGCCCCAAAATGTGTGTAACTATCAGAGGCGTTATGCCACACCTAGGGATGTGCATATGGGGGGTTGTGGGAGGGGTGGGGGGGTGGCATATGGGTACTCCTGGAATCTCTGTGTAACATTTGTGTAATCAATGTATCCTAAAAATGTATATAGATATATAAAAAATAAATTAAAAATTAATTAAAAAAAAAAAGTAACTGAGGATAGCAGGGGAGTTCTCCTGAGACAGAGTATGAATATCTGTACCTTCATCATGTTGTTTATTTAGGGTATGGCATGCCAGCACCCTTTTTTTCCCTTCTCCATAGCTCAAAAATATTAATATTCATCAGTTCAAATATTAACATTTCCACCTGGACTCATGCCAATCATAATGGGAGAGCATGTGAAATGGGAATATGGAGAGGTTTCAGGAGGATGAGGAGAAGAAAAGGCAGGTTGTTCAGTTTATCCAGGCACAGCAGTGGCTGCACATGTACATACATGTCAAACAAAAACTCGCTAATGATTGCAAATTGACCTATTTGAACTGCCAGGAGAAGTTAAATTAGTCTGAGAAAACTTAGTGTTGAGATTATTAATTTTTTTTGGCATTTTCAAATGTAACCATATAGTTATGATAAGCAAGCTATTCAGAGATATTTATGACTGAACTTTAAGTGGACCCCTTTAAAGTTAGTTGCTTGGCATTAGTACTATATTGTCCTAGTTCATTCATTCTTCCACTTTCTTAGAAGACAATTTCACACTGTTTCCTCATGCCTGAAACCCCCAACAACTCTTCCTCCATCGTTATTTTCCACTGAGAATGTTGCTTCCTGACTTACTGAAAAAAAAAAACTGAAGCATTCAGAGCACTTCCATAGTACCACAATGACTCTCTTGCCAGCATCTGCACCCATCTCAATTGTTGGTATAAACAATTCCTGTTTGCATTTTTGAGCTATCGTTCCCATCCTCTCTCACCTATTCAAAGACATTCCTTCTGAAACTCTCCATTCTCTTCTTCAAATATTTCTCTCCCTACTGGATTACTTTCATTCACATCAAAATATGTGTTATTTCTCCATCTTAAAAAAGCCCCCTCTTGGCCCAAAATACTTCATGGATAAGAATCTCCATCAGCTACCTTTGCATCAAAACTCTTTGAAATTTCCTATATTCATGCCCAGTTTCTTTCTTCCCATGCTCTCTCTTAAATCCATTCCAATTGAGCTTTTAGGACCATCACTCCACTGATACTGCTTTTGTTAAAGTCTCAATGACCTCCACCTTATCAAATCCAATGGTCGAGCCCCAGTTTCTATTCAACATGTTGACATCTATCTCCTCTTCAATATACTTTCTTCACTGGCTTCCACTATACCACAATCTCCTGTGTTTTTCCTATTCTGCTGGTTACTCCTTCACAGCCTCTTTTGTGAGATCTACTTCCCAACACTGGAGTCCCTAGGCCTTGGTTCTTGGCCACTTATCTATATCAGTCCTTTGGTGATCTCATCAATATGTTATCATCTATGTGTTATGAACCTCCAAATTAATATTTCCAGCCTATATTTTCTCCACACTCCAGATTTGTATAGTCAACTTGCCTATTCTATATCCCCACTTAAATGCCTACTTGACTTCTCAAATGTAACATATTCAGAAATAAATTCCTGATTCTAGCACTTTTAAATTCCTTCTCTCCCACTTTACTTCATGGCAAATCTATACATTTCCTTAGGCCAAAAACCTTGGAGAAATACTTGACTCTTTACTTTTTTAAACTGTCTACTATCTCAAACCCCACTCCCTATCCACCAGGAAAAGCTGTTGGCTCTACCTTTAAAGTATATCCAAAATGTGACCACTTTTTACTACCTCCATAATTACCATGTTCATCTGAACTACCATCATCTTTCATCTGGATCATGCAATAGCTTCCTAATTAGTATCTCTGCTTTACTCTTGCTGGTCTATTCTCCAAATTCCAGCCAGAAAGAATCTTTCAAAATGCTGGTCAGATCTTCTCACTTTTTGCTCTGAATCACTGACCACTCCTCATTTCACTCTGAGAAAGAGCTTTAGTCCTATAGCCCAGAATCAAAACTTTTTAAGATGCTGTATGATGTGGCCCCCATTACCTTCTAAACTCATCTCCCATATATTCATCTCCCATTTATTCTCCCCTTGTCCACTCCACTCTAGTCATGCTCATCTTCTAGATGCTCCCGAAACATGCCAAGGAAGGTCCTACTTAAGGGCTTTCTTATGTTCTTCTTGAAATTCCATTTCTTCAGGTATCTGCATTACCAATTCCCTCTCCTCTTTCAAGTCTTTGCTCATCTTTATCATCTCAATGAAGCTGATCTTCACCGTCATTTAAAAACCCAACACGTCCCCCCCCCTCCCCCTCAGCCAGCACACCTGACTACTTCACCTGGCTCAATATCATCTTTACTCCACAGCATTTATTACCTAATTTACTTATTTCCTGTTTATTCTTGATTTGTTGTTGTCTTCCTTTGTCCATATGCAAGCTCCATGAGGAAATTAATTGAATTACTGTAGTATATAGAGCAGTAGATAATGAGATAGATACAGTAAAGGAAATGTTTTTTAAAAAAGGACTGCATCCAATCAGGCAGACGTGATTACTTGTAATCTGGGTAATGGGTACATAACCTTTTAAATCAGTTCAGAAAAAAGGTATCTGAAGCTATAGTAAAAAATACAGAGGGCAGATGTGATGCACCAGGTTGTAAGAAAAGGTGTAGGCTTGAAAAGCCCCAATAAACAAAGGAACTTGCTTATTAACCTGTAGTTTGAATAGAATTGAATAGAATTTTCCTAGAAACAGCACCAAGAAGCCCCATTCTAGAATCTCCATTCAAAATCCAAATAGCTGCTATAGTAGACTGGAGATGATAAATAATCTCCGTGGTTGAATGAGTAACTTTTCAACCCCAGGAAAGTATATAAGAAAAGTACAAGGTGATATGGAAATGAATATTGTTTAAGCTGGGTTTACAGAGGTAAAGTGATTTTTTAATCAGCATGATGATTTGATTTGATTTATCTTGTTATAAATGTAGTTTTAAATTTTATCAAAGTTACACATGAACTGAAACTGCAAATAGCTCTCCCAGGCTTCTTCTTACAAACAATTCCTCCAATACCTTCCGCTTTCCCACTCCCCAGATCCACTCACTTTCAACTTTTTCATTCCCACCTGTCCGAGTCTGTTGATGTTATTGCCACCTCTGTTCTTTGTTCTTTTGGGTCTATGTCCTTTAAAAAAAATCCTTTTGCTGTTATTTTAGTTAAGTTTTGAAAAGGAGTGACTTTGGAGTTTGTGCTCCCAAGTGTGACAGAGTTGGACTCAGATGTGACTTCTCTACACATGCCTCTTCTGTCCCTTTTATTTGAACCTATAGTTGGTGCTGGAGTGGGTAGGTGTACACCTAAGAGACTTGAATCTTTGGGCTGTCCATGTGCCAGCCGGGCCCTGAGCCTCAGCAGAGTTGCAACACCTACTCTCCAGTTCATTGGACTCACCCAGGACAACGAACAAGGAGGTGAGAATGGACAACCACCATACCAAGGAAACTAGAGAGTCTACAACTGCAAGCAAGAAAGTTCCATCGATCAGACATATAGGATTGAAGCCCCCTCTCAGTTAGAGGTGGAGTGGGTATCACCATCCCAGAATCCTCAGGACTGGGGAATAAAATATAGATGAGAGTGGACTTACTGGTATTCTACTATAGACTTATTGTGATGCTAGCAATGGAAGAAATTGTATCATGGATATGGGGACAGTGGCCACTGGAGGTGCTAAAGGCAGGAAGAGGGAGGATTTTCAGGACTTGGAATTGTCCTGAATGACATTGCAATGACAAATACAGGCTATTATATATCCTGCCATAACCTACAGAATTGAGTGGGAGAGAGTATAAATTACAATGTAAAGTATAATCCATGCTTAGTGGCAATGCTCCAAAATGCATTCATCAATGAATATACCACAATAATGAAAGAAGTTGTTAATGAGGGGGAAGTGGGAGGTGTGGGGAGTGGGGCATACTTTTTATGTAGCATTTTATGTAATCTAAGTATCTTTTAAAAATAAAGGAAAAATATACTAGAAAAAAAAAGAAAGAAAAGGAGTGGACTTTAGTGGTTGTAGATAGCCTGCCATCTTTGAATGGAAGTCATGCTTCCAGTCCTGATTTTAAGGTGTCTGAAATCCTCTTCCATATACATTAGGAAGGGGGTTAGGGAGTGCTTCCTCCTCATATCAAGCCAGTTGAGGACCTTTAAGGGGACTAATTAAAGAACTTGCTTCAGCTGCAGACCTGAGAAAGAGGAGGTTGTATAGTCATTGAGCTGCACTCCTTCCAGTGGTGGAGTAAAACATTCTGAGCCAGAGACCATGGTAGGTAACTCCCTGGGGTTGTCTGAAAAGGAGTCCAATGCAAGAGGGATACCTAGGGAGTGAAGGAACCCCAGCAGAATGAGGCGCTTGGGGCGGAGGAGTAAGAGTCAGACAGAGGAAAGACATTCTCCATGTTAAATGAACTGTAGTTAGACATTCTCTGGCACAATTATATAGGACTACATAAAAGTACACTCACTATTTGTGGTGGCTTGGACTATATACCCCAGAAACACATAATCTTAAATTTATTCCATTCCTGTGACTGTGAATCCTTGTAAATAGAACCTTTTGATGATGATATCTCAGTTAAGGTGTGGCCCACCTGAATCAGGGACCTCGTACATGGGAAGCAGGCGCTCAACCACTTGAGCTACATCCGCTACCCCAGGATGGGTTTTAGTCCTATCACTGAAGTCCTTATAAGGAAGGCCACAGAGATAGAGAAAGCTACAGGAAGGAGCTGGAAATCAATGGAACCCAGAGAAGCCAGGAGATGCCGCTATGTGCACTGCCATGTGACAGAAAAGCCAAGGACCAAGTGTGGCGAGCAGCCAGCCCCAGAACACTACAATCTTCTGGGAGAAAGTGTCACCATGATGATGTCTTGATTTTAGACTTCGAACCTCAAAACATTGAGCCAATAAATTCCCATTGTTGAAGCCAACCAACTGCATGGAATTTGCTTTAGCAGCCAGGAAACTAAAACAGTATTTATCTGAAACAAGTATTGTGTCAAAATAAGTCAATCAGCTTCTTGAATCTAATATTAGTATTTGCCAGAAAGTGGTGCTCCTTGTTATTTCATTGGTAAGAGACTCTGCTAGGCTAAAAAGAAATAACATACAGTTAGAACTATGGCTGAACATTACTTATCATCTCCAATTACTGCTAAAAGGGCCCCTAGAAAGGCCAAAGGTCTGTATTCCTGTCTCTTCTTTCCCAATTTTCTCTAAGAAACTTCCTGTCTATTCCATGGCTACTTCAACTATAAGTAAGTCTACAGACTTTCCAAAGTCTCCCTATATTATAATTAGTGATTCCTTCATGAAATAAGCCTGCTGGTCAAGTGTTAAGCTTTAGGAATTATTTTCTAAAAACAGGAAATACAACACTGCTGATGCTTTTTCCCTCTACTCTAAGGAAACTGGCATTTTCCCTCTGACTTCATTATTATTAAGCTTTACTCAAACAATAAGGAGTTTGGCTTTTTAAATTTAGCAAAAAAAATTGCTAAGATAAAATGTTAAAGTACTGCTTATTTTTATTTAATGCTCTCCATTGTCAAATACCACTGTTAAGGAAAAACAGTAATCTCTTGATAGCAGGAACATTTCTGTTTTGTTTACGGTGTTAGATGATGGCAACATAGAATAAATAGGGTAAGAAAAATTTCATGACTTGCTATTTTTAGCTGTCACACAGAAGTAGTGCCCTGTTTTTAGCTTAACTTTTATTCCTATACGTCCACATAATTTTGCTTTATCTTATAGGTCTTTGTTATTTTTATTTCTCTCTAAGTGGGCTACTCTGCATTTTGACCAATATTTGGGTTTTGATACATATCTGTTTATTGTTTTTAAAAAAAACCTTTCATGCTGTCTTTTTTGTCCATTATTTTTATTAATTATTTGGTTGTATTAGAAAATCCATGAGCCCATGGCTGGAAAAAATAAAATCTCTCTTTTCCATACAACTCTTCTGAGAATCTCAATACTGTAAATGAATGTGACATTAATTATATTATAATTTCATTTTATTCATCTGTTCTCATGTTTAGAGTGAAAAAAGAAATTTGCTTCTAGAATTTATACTAATGAAATGGGAAATGGAAATAAAACAAATCAAACAATGTTAATAGAAATAAAATAAACGCTTTAAAGAGGCTTTTAAAAAAAATCAACTCATACTACAGAATCAAAATATTACAGATAGTTAACATAAACGATGTTCTTTTGGAAAAGGCAGAAGTTGGCCACTTCTGGTAGTTATTACATAAAAAGGCAATTATATAAATATAAAAATCTACTGTTATTTGCATAAGATCTTACTATTTGGTTATATAAATTTTGCGCTTAGTTGCAGGGCTCTGATTTCCCCAACTAATGATTGACATATCAAGCAAATGAGAAATAGCAAAACAGAGAGGCATAATTTCAGAAACTTACTTCTCAGCTTCATGGTTATTGGGCCTATTTTCTTGGAATCCAGCCTTCTGCAGTGGGTTCACAAGTTTTCTTTCGAACATTCTTCCTTGGGTTTATTTCCATCCCGAATTCTAAATCTCTCAGTACAGAGTGTCTTTGAATAGCACCATTCTTTCCCATCTTTAGCAGTCTGTTGAAGTGAGAAGTCTATACCTTCCCACTTGTCTCCCTCTGACTAATTTTAAAAGGCTTGAGCTGGGTAAGGCAGTGGTAGCCAAAAGAATGAAGAAACAAATATGTGTTTCAGGTTTCAAAGGGCAAGTTATTCATTTACTCAAGGAATGTTCAGGAAAATATTTAGCATCTGAAAATTCTGCATATTTAGAGGTTGGAGAACATTTAAATATGTTGGTCCCCCACTCTTCTTCACAAAGTAATAGCTTCAGTAGTATTATATTTTCTGAAATAAAAAGATATATTGCTCATCAGAAAGAAATGAAAATATATATAATATTTTAAAGGATACTTATTTAAATTATTCTCTATCATTCTGTGTGGTTAGAGTCACAGCTGCAAGGCAATCATACACAGGAAGAAAACGCTGGTCACCGGTATCAAGTTTTTCAACGTAAACCACGAATAATGATTTTATGCAGCTGACTGGAAGTATGTGGTCAATAAGAATGCACACTTGTGCTGTGAGTCTAGGATGAAAACCAGCATTGGGACTGCTGCCAGGATTCCAGTGAAACTGTTTGGAATTTTAACCAACCATTACTATCCCAAACCTTACCGAAGTGAAGAGCTGAACAGATCATGAAGGTGCAATGATATGAAATGAACACATATAACACAGTGATTAAGAATCACCACGGGCAAAAATGTTATCTGTCTTATCCATGGATCCAAAATTCAAACTCTACTGTTCAAAATTTAAGCTAGACTATTAATTGCCTAACCCAGAAACTTGGCTATGGAACAGGCTGCTCTACAGTTTCCATTCTGGTCCAGGCTGTTCTGTGATTTCCATTCTTTTAGGTTCCTATCACTCTTTGGGTCTTTCAAACACAGACCGAAATAAGATTCCAAACAATTTACTAAAATGATTTTTCTCCTTTTTCATTTACTGAAATAGATACAACGTAAAGATAATGGGTTCAAAGGAAGCTAAGTCTACTCAATAATCCACTCATAAAGATTCCTAAAAGTCAGAAAAATAGTCATTTAGATATAATATTCAATTTGAGGTATTAACAATTATGACAAAATACCATGTTTGAAGATTAATAATAATAATAGCTAACATTTTAGTGCATTTTATGTGTGGGGCACTTCTAAGCAATTTATTTAATGAAATCTTTATAATAATCTCGAGGTAGATACTCTTGCTATTTTCATATTATTATTTGAGAAAACTGAGGTATAGAGAGGTAAGGAAACCTGCTAAGGTCCCACAACTAGTGAATGTTTGAACCAGGATTCGAGCAAAGTGCACCTCTCCAGAAATTGCAAACTCAGCCCCGAAGCTCTACAACATCCTTCCCTGAATATTCACAGATAACCAGACATGCAAAAATAGTCTCCCACATTTGCCTAGGCTTTCTGATTATTTATTCAGCTAATAGCTGGCAGACGTGGGCAGCGGGAAGGCCAGGACTAACCAACAGTCTCAAGGAAGATGAAAGGAATTATGTAAGAAACAGAAGTTTAAGGCAAATCAAGGGTGAAAAGTTTCAAGTGTCAATAGCAATTATAGAGTATCAGAAAGGATGGGGTGAGAATCTAGTGGTTACTGTATAACAAGCAATGGGCATAAAAAGGCAATTAGAGCAAAAGCTAAGCAGTAAGCCAAAAATGTGGCTGGGGCAAGCCATGAATGCAGAGTCAGTTAAAAAATCTTGGAATCAAAACAGCCGTGGCAAAGAGGAGGGAGTCAAGAATTTCAGGAGCTCATGAGAGGTCAGTCCAAGTCAGCAATAAAGGAGGTGGCACATATTTCAGGGGGGTTTGATAGATTTTCTTTCTGGTTAAGAAAAAGATTAAGAAGATGATCTAAGTGAAAAGTAAGGTCTAAGGTGCCTTAAAAACAAACATGCATAACATCATGCAGGGCTCCCACACATCACCCCCCCCAAACACCCTGCATTGTTGTGAAACATTTGTTAACAAATCATGAAAGAGCATCATCAAAGTATTACTACCAACTATAGTCCGTATCTTCCTCCCCTATACTTATTTAAGGATTTATTTATTTATGTATTTAGTTTTATCCATTTTTATCCACCCCCACCACCGTTTATGCTGTTTGTGTCCATTCGCTGGGCGACTCTGTGTCCATTTCCTGCCCTCTCTTCTCATCCTTCTCCTTCTGTCTTCACTGGGATTTAATCCTCGGAATCTCCGATGTTGGAGAAAGGTATCCTACCGCCTGTGCCACCTTAGTTCCTGGTTTTTCTGTGCGTCTCGTCTTGGCTTTCCCTTGTGTCACTCTCCTGTTAGGTCATCATATTGCTGCGTGGCTTGCGGGGCCTGATGGCACACCCATGCGTGGGGCCTGGTGGCCCACACACCTTTTATATTTTTCTTTTTTTTTCATTTTTACGGGAAGGTCCCAGGGATCGAACCCAGGTCCTCCCATGTGGGAGTCGGATGCCCAACCACCTGAGCTACATCCATCCCCCTGCTATATCTCTTAAGGTTGACGAAAGATACCCAAAGTTACAGTCTTTTCCCATACAGGATGGTCATATAATAAATCAGGCTTAGTTTATCACCAGCATTCCAAAAGCCAGACCTAGGGAGAAAAACTAGGTCTGGGGACACAAGCATGGTTTCTAATACAGCGAATGTTTAGCCTACCCTGATTATCACAAAATCAGGACAGCGAGAATGTTTGTATAAGTCTCAAACATTTTTATCCTGGCGGCCGGTGATCCTTGGGGTTCCTTGTCTTGTATCTCTGCCTCACAACACATGGTGATAGCACCCCTTTTGATTCCAGGTTCCATTGACTTAAGGCTTCCAGCTCCTACCTGTAGCTTTCTCTGTGTCTGAATTTCTTCTGCTTATGAAGGACTCCAATTATCTGGATTAAGGACCACCCACATTCAGTTGAGTCACACCTTAACTAAAAAAAAATCTCTAAGAGATCCTATTTACAATGGGTTTACACATAACTGGTATGTGAATCAAGACCAAGAACATGTCTAAAGTGGGGTCCATAATTCAGTCCACCACAGTGCCACAATCATAGTGGTTGAACACAGCTGATGGCAGGAAAAGGGTAGAGAGTAAGTGGGAAGACTGGGACAACTTTGTTGATAAGAACAATGCAATCTCCATGTAAATACCACTGAGCTGATGAACACACATCTCAGTGCACTAAGTACTTTGCTAAATAATGAATTTAGTACTCAGAGTCTGAATTCAGATGTAAGTGGGGCAATGAAATTAAACAAATTTAAAAGTGAACAACTGATCTACTTTACAACCATATTAAATCTGTATTTTTTTTCTTCCTATCACATGTACAAGTAACCCCATTTTTTTTTCTTTTTCAGTATCTTAATTATGCCATATTACCGTCTTCTCACTTCCATGATGAGAAATTCACACTAAGTCTTACTGGGTGTCCCTTGTATGTGATGGTTTGCTTCTCCCTTGCTGCTTTCAGAATTTTCTCTTTATCTTTGACGTTTGATATATTGAGCAGTATGTGTCTTTGAGTAGGTCTATTCAGATTTATTCTGATTGGGGTACAGTGTGCTTCTTGGACATGTAAATTCATTTCTTTCATGAGAGCTGGGAAATTTTCAGCCATTATTTCCTCAAATAATCTTTCTGCCTCTTTTCCCTTCTCTTCTCTCCTCCTTGAACTCCCATGACACATGTTGTTGCACTTTGTGTTATCGTTCAACTCCCTCAGCCCCTGCTCAATTTTTTCCCATTCTTTTCTCTCTGTTCTTCTCTCTTCAAGTTCAGCTGTTCTGTCTTCAGTATCACTTATTCTTTTTTCTATCATTTTGAGTCTGCTGTTGTATGTCTCTAGTGTGTTTTTTCATCTCACCTGTCATGACTTTCATTCCAATGAGCTCTGTTATTTTTCTATTCAGGTTTCCAAATTCTTCTCTGTGCTTGCACAGTGTTTTCTTGATGTTCTTTATCTCTTTAGCCATATTGTCTTTCAACTCATTGATTTGATTTTGCAAATTTGTATGAATCTCATTGGTTAGCTGTCTCAAGTCCTGTGTCTCATCTAGGGTTTGATATATTCCTTTTCTTGGGCTATTTCTTCCATTTTCTTAGTATAGCTTGTGTGATGGCTAGGCTAATGTGTCAACTCGGCCAGGTAATTGTGCCCAGCTGTTGGGTCCAGCAAGCCTGGGGCTAATTGCATCTGCATCAATCAGCAAGATTGGATGAAGAATGGATGACGCTGTTATCCATTCAGTTGACTGCTTATAAAAGGGAACTGATTTCAACATT
>PVKH010033810.1:0-11966 GCA_004027955.1 Chaetophractus vellerosus
ATTTGGGATATTTGAGAAAAACAAAACAAAACAAAAAAACACCAAAATGCCAGAATGCTAGGTATGTGGTGAGCAAGGAGAAGGGTGATAGGAGATGGGGTCAAGAGAAAAGCTGGAGCTCAAACACGCAGGGACTTTTAGGCCATGTGGAGGAGTTGATATTTTCTAAGCGTAATACGAAATTATTAACTTAAGCATAAATAGCATTGCTTTGCCTCACACGTATTGGCATTCTTATCTGTTAAACTGGATGTTCCCAAATGCCAGTCTGGCTTGTACACTTCCAAAGAATAGTTTCCAATCAAGCATCTGGTATCACCCCTCTCCTCCTCACCCTTTATAAAAAAAGTATTCCTCCTGCCACAATATCTACATGAAGAAAGCTTCATTTTATGGGTAAGAACACAGAGGCTCAGAGGCGTTAAATGGGGCGATGGAATGAAAAACGTTTAGGGGTATGGAGACACCTGATTTGGGTCCTGAGTATCCCATATGTTGGCCACATGACTTTGGATGAGTTACCATCTCTACCCTTAGCTTCCTCTGGTGGTGTCAAATGGGAATACTAATAGTACCTACCACGTAGGATTGTTGAAGGAATTTAAACGAGGCAATGCACGTAATGCATTTAGAATGCCTGACACGTAACTTATCATCAATGGATATTGGCTTATTGTAATAACTACTTCTTCTGTTGCGATTACTACTACCTCTACCATTACTAGTTTTCAGGGCCAGATCAAATTCAGCAATTGAGGAAACTTAAACTCAGGTTTTCTGATTCAAACACTGGAGATTGGCAGCTTTAAATGATGTTATTTCAACAACTCCAAAAAAGAAAAACCAACCAACCAAACAAACAAACAAAAAACAGTACTATTATTCAGACAGTCACCATCATAATATGAAAGGAGGTAAAGTCATTATTATGTATTGATATCTCATTATTATGTAACGTCAAAGCCAGTCCCCCTCTGTGCAATCACTCTTACCATGGAGCTGACTAGGAATCAGCAATTGGAGGAAGCTCCAGAGTGGTCACACAAATGGAGAGTAACAGTGTGGAAATATAAAACAATGAGCTACAAAAACTAATTACTATTTGGCTTTTGGCTTTAGGGCGGGAGAATCAAAATCTCCTCTCTCTCTCTCAGTGTCTTTTCCCATACACACACAGGTGTATATATAAGTAATATATGTATAGTTTTCCCTGTATTGATCTCTTTTCTCTTGGACCCACGTTGGTGCTGTACAGTTATTGTGGATAATGCACTCATAATCAATAGTTAAATATGAATGTGACAGACTTAAAATTCTAACATGTTTATAAATATCCAGCTCTTTTAGACATGTATTATAGTCATAAAAAGTTTAGTGGGTTAGGATACAGTAGCAAGGTCATTTTTCAGAATCAAATATTTTATGCTCAGACCTTGTACCCAGACAATGAATTGCTTCTAGGAAAACCTATAGCCGCTATTGGTGATAAGAGTTTTGAGCTTGGGCAGACTTCTCTGAACCTCAGGCTTCTTTTCTGTAAGGGGAGCTGTTAGAAATTGTAACTTTTTTGTTGTTGTTGTTACATATCCCCCCCTTTCTGCTTGTTCTTGCTGTGTTCATTTTCACGTTCTTCCATGTCTGCTTTGTCTCCCCCGTTGTGGCGACGAACCGAGTCAGCTCACTGTGCAGGCAGCTTGCCCTGTTCGTGGGCAGCTCTGTTCTACTTGCAGGTGGCTCTGCTCTGTTCGCGGGCAGCTTGCCCTGCCCGTGGCGGCTTTGCCATGCCTGTGGCGGCTTTTTGCCTTGCTCACGGCAGCTCTGCCCTGCCCACAGCGGCTTGCCCTCTCAAGGCGGTCTGCCCGCTCAGAGAGGCCCCGGGAATCAAACCCAGGCCTCCCATGTGGTGAACCGGCACCCTATCCACTGGGCTACAGCCGGCCCCCAGAAATTGTAACTTTTTGTTGTTAGTATTTTATTATTATTATTACTTGAAATTTGTGCTAAAAGACTGAGAAACTCAGACTAATCCATACCCACTACTCAGGGTGAATATCTTTGACAAAAATCATACAGTGCAAGTTTTTCGCCTAGCTTCCCCGGAAAGCAGGATCTGAGGCAAGGGCTGTGTGCAGGCAGTTTATCTGGGGGAAGTGATCACATGTGAGGAATAGAGGACTGGAGAAAGTGAAACAAGGATGGAAGGAAAACCAAAGGAAAGGCATACAGGGCCATTAGCACCACTGCCTATCCCCTCAGGGATCCTCCGAGAAACGGGATATAAGCCACCGTAGAGCTGACCACCTGAAAGCAGGAAAAGAAGGACCTTTATTCACTAGCTTCCATTGCCCAGTGTTTAAGGGTTGACCAATGGGGCAGCGATTCCCTTGTGCTTCCCGAATCCACATGTGTATGTGAGTGCCCTAAGCTTCTTGTAATCATTCCATGGTGTGGGTGTCCCAGCGACCGCAGAGCAGAAAATGAGAGACACTCATTGCAGTTGAAGTAAGAAGCTTTCAGGTAACACTTGGTGGAAGCTGGCTGCCATGGCTGTGGTCATAGTAAAAGACGGGTCAAGAGGATGTGAGGCAGAGTCCAAGAGGGATCCTCTAGAAGCATTTTCCCTAACCATGGGTTAATAGTAACATTTCATCCTTCAGCAGGAGACCCTAGATTTTTATTATAATATTTTAAATCAAGAGAATATAAACTTGCCTATAAGTTCTGATAATTGCTACTTCCTCTGGGGTAGAGGAAATGGGAAGCAAATGCATTTTTCCCTCTTCTATCTAATACAGGGTTTCTCAACCTTGGCACTATTCATATTTTGGCCTGGACAATTCTTTGTTGGGGATTGAGAAGGGTGGAGACTGTCCTGGAGACTGTCCTGTGCATTGTAAGACTAGAAGCCAGTAGTAACCCCCCCCCCCTTCCTGCTGTGACAACCAAAAATGTCTCCAGACACTGGCAAGTGTGCCCTGTGTGGATGGGTGGGGTGCACTGCCCTCAGTTCAGAACCACGGGTCTAATGAAACTGAGATGTCTCTTTCTTGCTTTTCTTTTCTCTCTCCACACCACTCCCTCCTACCACCGATCCCTGCAGCTGCTCTAGTGGCCCATTCACACAAACAGCAACTTCAAATGGCTCATGCCCCCATCCTAGTGATGTGTACCAACCGAGACTGCAGCTATGTTTAATAGAAGTGCTATTTAAAGCAAGTTGATGGGGCCAATGGAACTGGATGTTATTAAGAGCAATTAAATAAAATAATCTCCTGAAAAAAAATAAAAAGGGCATACTCAAATAGTTTGCTACAATGAGGTATGTTGAAAATATTTTTTATGTATTTTTGCTCCATGTTAAAATGCTCCTCATTTAAGAAGGAACTGTTTAAAGAGTACTCCATAATGTTTCATTTCTTAAGTATAAACCAGATCAGCAAACTAATGAGAATAAGTCTGTCCAGGAACATTTTTTTCCCCTTTCAAATGCTACATCTTTTTAAAAAAGTAAAATGTTGATTTTAGAATAGTTTTAGATTTACAGAAAAATTGTGAGGGTGGTACAGAGGGTTCCCATATACCCAATACCCAGTTTCTCTGATTATTAACATCTTACATTACTATGCTACATTTGTCACAATTAATGAACCAATACTGATATATTATTTTCAACTAAATCCTATGCTTTATTCAGATTTCTTTAGTTTTCCCCTAATTTCCTTTTCCATTTCTGGATCTTTCCCAGGATAGCATATTACATTTAGTTCTCATGTCTCCTCAGGCACCTGTTGACTGTGCCAGTTTAAAGCATACATTTTAATCCTGGGCTCCTAAATTAACAGGCATTGGGTCAACCTTAAGGTACCCCATTGCTGAGGACTAGTGATGACTATGGAATGAGGAAGCAAGGGCCAAGGCTTTGCTATCTGTGTGTACAGAAGGGGAATGCCAAGTAATTGGAATTGATTAGATATCGCTAATGTTGAAACAAAAAAGAATATAATTTCATAAGCATGCAAAAGGTTCTTAGATACACAAAGACTTTCTCTGACTTCGGGTTCTGGTCCCAGCCTCCCTTTTCAGCCTCATTATTTTCAGCTCCTCTTAGCATGTTCTGAGGTCAAGGTGTCCATACTAGTTCCCAATTCCCTGAATGTATCCTGAGGTGTGCTGACTCAGTGCTGGACGCGTTTGTTAAATCCGTTTGCTATGTCTGTCCCTCACATTTCTACCTATTGACATCCTAACTAACCTTCCAAGGTTACCTCCTCTGTTGCACCTTCCCAACAGTCACGGTCAGCTTCCCCATCTACTCTGTCCCACAGTCCTTGGCTGGTATCTTTTACCATTTTATTTTGTATTCTAGAAGTGTACACATAATAATAATAATAATGATAACTGTCATTCATCACATTTTGCCCTGTGCTCTGTATCAAGTGCTTTTCAGGCATTACCTCGTTAATCTTCATAGCCCTATATGATAGCTAGTGATTATCCATTTTACAGAAAGGGACACTGAGGCACAGCATACATAAGTAACTTGTTCCTTGTGTAATAGGTAGTAAGTGGATGAGCAAGATCTTGAAACTAAACCTGCCTGAGTCTTCAGTCTGAATCTAGAGCCTTATTTTTCTAGCTTCCAACATCTCTCTATCATCACTTTGCTTGAGCACTGTTCTTTCTCCCATAGTAGTCCATAAACTAAGAAGTAGATATTATGTCTTATTCATCTCTACATCCATGAAAAACTTAGTCCAGTGCCTTATACATTAAAGGTATTCACTACATGATTGTTGAACTGATTTTCTTAAATTAAAAAAATATATATATAATCAATATATATAATCAATGTTATTCTGGCCTCTAAGCTTGAACCCAGCAACTCTGAAAGTGAGTTGGAAGAATGCTTATGGGAGGAGCCAAGCTAAAAATGCCTTCTCATTAAAGTAAAGATCAGAAATACCAGTGAACTTGGGAAAGATAATTCCTTCAGGGTTTTCCGGCTATATACAGATCTGGGGCCTAGCTCTAATTGTAGGAAAGAGTGCCCTGTCCAGGGCTCTTCCCTTGCCCACACTGGAAAATGACAAGGTGTGGTGGAATGCACTCTGCTCTGGCATTCAGGAGACCAGGGGTTCATCTCGCAGCCTGCCAGCACTCATTCTGTGACCTCTAGAATGTTTTTTGATCTCATTGAGCTCCAGTTTCTTCACCTGTGAAATTCTGGTGAAGGATCTTGGGCAAACTCTAAAGATTCTTCCAGTCTAACACTCTATGATTTTAAGTGCAGTTATGTGAGTACTGGAACCAGTGCTCATCCACACTGCCTTTTTGGAAAAAAGGGAAGGAAAAGGGAAAAGAAAAACACTTCCATAAAAGTATTTATAGCACAGCCAGTGACTATGAATCATGGCATAATTAATTCTCTTCTATAAAGTTGCCTTTTTCCCTAACTTAGTGCAATAGTTCCCAAGCCCTTCTCAACAGCAGTGCCATTGACAGATACGACATTTTCCTTGTCTCTTTGCACTGAATCAGTCCATACCATCCAGGCTAATCTCCAAGGTCTCTGCCAGCTCTAAATTTCTGTAGCTGCATGATCCTAATTCTCTGTGACTGACCAAAGGACATTGTCACCTGAAAGACATAAGAGAAATTTCATGTGACTTTAACAAGGCTCTGGATGAATTTCCTCACACCCATTTTGCCAATCAAGTTTTAATATTAAATGCTTTACAATTTAATTATGATTTATCCACAAAATTAGTCATAGGCTGGTTCTAAATTGTTCTATGGCAAGGTTGTACCTACTGGAGATGAAAAATATCCCCTTCTCCAATTGTATTTGAACCTCCACCTCCATTTACTAAATCTGATTCTCCCCGGTATAGCTTCCTGATAACCTGTCTTCTCAATAACAGTTTCATAAGAATGTTTTCTGATAAATATTTCCCTCTGGCTTCAGGTCCCAATGTAAGATTCCTAAAGTAGCATTTAGGGAACTATCTACAAGTATTCATGCCAGAGAGCTTGATATCATCTTACGATATTTTGTAAATTTTGCTTTTATTTGCTGCATGTCTACTCCCCAATGTTGATTTGAGGCAACCACATCTTTTCAATTCCTTCTCTCTGAATTAGGGCCTTGAGGAATTAGTACGATGCCAACTACGGGCTGATTTTACATTGAGAAACCCACAGAATAGCAAGGTAAGAAAAATGCCTTGCCTGGGCAGGATGAATGCATGAGCTTTCATCCTTCCATTTACGCTCTTCTCGCATCACCTTTGAGTCTTGATAGGAGCCACGGGAATAAAGGATAATGTGACCGTGATTTAGATTTACCATTTGACCTTCAACAAGGCAGGTTACCTTCCTGATATTGGTTTCCTCACATGTAGAATAATCAACTAGGGCTGGGTGACTTTAGAGGACTTTTAAAGATTATTTTCAAAAGGAAAGACTCAGGGTATGTAATCTGGAATAATATAGCTGCCCAAACTGGTCCATGCCCTAAAATAATAGATGTTTCAGGGTCATTTTAAAGTTGCTTTTTTATTTTACCTTAATTTAAAATAAAATGACATGCCTTTGCTGTATCCCTTCAGGGTAAAACCGAATAAAATGTTTAATGCACAGGCACAAGAGTGGTGAATTTATCCCATAGAAACTGCTTCATCCTTTTATCTCCTGAGATAGTAATAAAACTTTAGGCGCTGCACTTAAAGCCTAACCATTTTGGAATCACTCAGAAAACAATCAGTCTGTCACAAATGTCTCCAAGAAAGATAGTGATGAGCTAGATAAGAAGTGCAATTCTTGGCAGAAATAGCCAGTTTTCTGAGAGCAGGGTTCTTAGCATCCACTTGACCTCAAATTGAACAGATTTTAAAACACTCAGGGAATTCCAGCTTGGTTTGCCTGTTTCACTCCTTTCAAGCAAGAGTGGTTAGTGCCTAAAATACTCTTCTTAAAAGTGTGTCTTTCAACCATATTTTCAATCTGTAAGCACAGAACAGTGCAGGTGCAATAGAAGCACTCTTTCTAGTTTTTATTCTGACATTCCACTTTGTGAGAGAAAAAAATCACCAGTTTTACTTTAAATCTTATAAACTACATCTTACAAATGCAAAAAACTTTTGAGACTTCATATCAGATAGCAGTTAAGACTTGAGATATCCCGTTTTGAGTTAGCTGCAGCATTAGTTATTTTGCACTCTCTAGAGCAGAGGTTCTTAGCCTTTTATGTACTGTGGACCCCTTTGCCAGTCAAGTGAAAAACATGAACACTTCACTAAGTCCACGCTATACTGTGTATTATTCAGTAAATATATCACACCTGCACCAACACATCCCCACGTGAATAATGTTTTTTTGAATTTCAATTCAAGCTCACAGACCCTTGGTTGAGAACCCCTGTTCTAGAGAATCTGCCCTTGCCTGTAGCAGATCTGATTTCATACTACAGATCCAAGTGATCTATATATACAACTTCAGAATGTTGGAGAAAGCTATGGGCGAGGGGTACACAGATGCTGCCCATAGGATGGAAAGGAGATAGTGAATATTCAAACAATGTTACCATCCCATACCGCAGCACTGGCCTCCTGCCTGGATGTATGATGGAAGCAGGCGGGCTGGTCTCAGTTTAGTCCAGGCAACTTTATTTCCTGGTATCTTAGTTGCGATTGCTCCAGGATGCTGAACATCAGTGCTGACTTCTCACAATGAAACTTCTCCCTCATAATTCCCTTAGCCAGTGAGATAAGAGATCTGTCAGGGAGAAGTTCTTCTATTCAAAATAGCAAGTTTTGATTTCTACCCACTACAAAAATGAGCTCCAAATAGAAATTGTTTGAAATAAAATAAGCATTAATTTCAGATTAAGTTTACCTCATGTATAAATATTTAGTCTTGCATTGTTGCCTTGATCTAGAGAAAACATTATAATTTTTTATCTGGGTCATGTTGTTGGTACCAAGTCTCTTTTCTATATGATTTGTCTGCCTCAAACTGGAAGGCATGAAAAAGAAAACATGGAGAGGAGAAATAGGGGGATATTTCCTTGTCTAAAACAAAACAAAACAAAACAAAACAAAACAAAACAAAACAAAAAACTCTACTAATTCTAAAACTAAACAAGTCACAAAACAACCTCTCCTCTTGCAGGGCAGACACATGATAGAAAGCAGAATGGGAATTGTTTCCCACATTGTGTGCTATCATTCACATAAAAATAGAGTTTGCTCCATTTATATCCTGTTGTTCTTTAAAATACAGTTGTTTTTATACCAATAGTCTGTTTACAATTCGATTAATGGTACATCACTTTAAATGGTTCTTGTTTTCCATGGATTCCCTTTGGTAAATCAGAGTTTCATTATGTGACATTTTTCACAGGAAAATTATTGAATACAGCTAAAACCTGTAAATTACAAATGAAATTATGTGACGCGATACAATACCCAGGACACAAGGTTATAGAACTTCCCATTTTTGAGTCAGCAGGTGACCACCTGAGTAATTAAATCATGATAGGAAGGGAATGGTCAAGGTTTATCAGATCCATCCTCTAGTTCTGAGCAGGATTATATACATCTAAACTCCTTAAAGAGATTAAAGCCTTCCCTATTTTAAAGCTTCCAAGGGAGAAACGTTGAGCAGTATGGTTTATTGGAAAGAACAGGTCCTTAGATTTACACATGTATTTCAATGCTAGCTCCTCCACATATAGACTGTATGACCTTGGAAAATTATTTGCCTTTTTAAAGCTTAAGTATTTGTTCTCCTACTTTCCCCCTCAAATCTCTCATTAAAGGTTAATAATAGTGACCACACATACTGTGAATATAAAACTGTTTAACATGCATGGTGATGTACAAGTGAAGAGTGGCATTTTTAAGTGAGATAACTATCATGTGGGATTTCTAGAGTTTTTTTTTTTAATCTGTAGGATGATACCTATTAATCTAGAAGATCTCTTAGAATTGGGTGCTTATGAATATAGAGATGGAAAACAGGTACCAATCTATTGTTCTTGGGGATAAAAAGCAACTGAACTTTGAGTAAACTAGGATCTGAGTTCTCTGGGAGCTTGACCTTGTTTATAATCATGGATGAAATGAAGTTCTGCTGGTCAGGTGGGACTCTAGAAAATTTATATGAGAAGCGTAAGGATGTCCTGGCAACAAAAAGATGGAGAACAGAGCTCCTTCTCTCTGAAATTCCAAGTTAGTGAAACTTGTCTGGCTGGTCCAAGATGGATGGCTTTGATTAATGCCAGATGTCAAGGATTGGTGAAGAGACTCTGGAATCAAAATGTCTAAGAGGACCAAAAAGATGTGCTTAAGAGTCAGTTCCTAGGACAAGAGCCAGGTATTGAAGGTAGACTTTGGACATTGGACTGCTGGAGCTGGTTTGTATTGGTTCAAAGAGCCTATTTTGAATATTTCTTCCCATATCTGCACTCAGTGACTCCACCTTGGTAGCTTGTAATTGGCCAAGGTGGGAGAATTTACACCACAGAAATTGATAAATGTTACAAATCCATTCCCTGCCTCCCCCAGAGAGTAAATTGTTAAAAACATTTATCAGGGTGCCACCAACTTTGGGTCCAAACACTGGATCCAGCCTCAAAACTGGTGTTAGGCTTTTGCTCTAAGGAGGAGGTGTGAGAGAAAATTGGAAGAACTGTTTTACTAAAGAGCGTTTCTCCAGTGCCATTCCAAGCACAGTGAGAAGCAACTGAAAAATCTTAGTTCCTGGTCTAAAGAAATATACACAGACCAACAAGTGGGCAGCAAAAGCCCCAGGAGAGCCAGATTTTATGGGTTCTCCACAAACTATGTAAATTTCCATCCCTAATTTCCCAATGCCCATTCCCTCTTAGTAAAACAGACTGTAACTTATAAATCTCCCTGTCTGTCAGAGTGTTCTCAGCTCCTAATCCATTTGCAATCAACTTCTATTTTGTTTGATGTGGTATGAGGGATGGAGGTTTCTTGAATCTGATGAGGGAAATGGAAAGAATTCAGTTTTTGGTGGTTAAAAAAAAAAACTGGGGAATAATTCTTTTCATATCACTGAGGAAAATACTAGCCTTGTTCTTTGGCCTTTAGTTTCATAAATAAGCTTGTTAAGAGTGAAAACAGCATCAGAGCCATAGCTTCCCTTAGCATCTTGATTTATTTTATTCTTACCATTTCAAAATGGAAAGAGTTTTTGTTGAAGGGACGTGCCCCTTGATAAGAATGTCCTTTCCCTCCTCCCCTGCCTCTACCCCAGTTCACTGCCTAGTGCTATCTCCAAGATGTAATTTTACTGGTTCTAGTTTTTCACACTCTTCCCAAGCAGACGGATACCATTCGGCAGAAGCCCTCCATTACTTCTTCACTGCTTGTCTTCTTCATTTCTTAAGCATGCTGATATCTTGCTCACATCTTGACCTTTATTTCCCCAGGATTCTGAGCTATAATACGTCACATATGTTACAGCAAACTAAATATGAGTTGGTGAGGAAGGATGGATGGCTTGTATCTTGCATGATGAGCTTGAGGATGGTATTCTATTTTCTCCAACTTATCCATATCTTATCAGTAATGAATAGCACTTTGCACTTCTCACTGCACTTTCATTTACATTATCTGCTTTGGTTCTTGTGCAACCTTATAAAGATGGTGGTGTTATGTCATGTATTCCACAAATATAAGGGTGTGATGCTATGCTAGGTATAGAGGAGACAGTATTGAAGAAATCATGTCTCTGCCTTCAAGGAGATTATGTGCCAGTGGGGGATAAAGATAAATAAATGGGTCACTGTATTCATATTATAGGAAAATAATTGCTATGACAGAGCTCCATGGGAAAACATAAAAAAGATCATTGATGTTTTGGGGCTGACTTCAAGGAGGTGATAGTCTAATGGCAATATACAAATAAAAATAAACATATAGAAGACAACCAGCAAGATGGCAGTAGGGTAAGGAGCTCCTAGAGTCCGCTCCTGGTTAGTAATCACCCAGAGCTATCTAAGGCACCTGTTTGGGGGCTCCAGGAGGCCAGAAGAGCATCCTGCAACATCCTTGAAAGAATGGAAGGAGGAACTGCCCATCTGCAGAGAAGAGGCGTAAGTAGAGCACTCTGTGCCCTGGAGGCTGGTGCTCATCCTCCACTGGAGGCACAAGCCACCTGGGGAGCTATTCCATGGCTGCAATTAGAAGCTCCCCTTCTCAAAAACAGGGCAGGATAGACAGTTGGGGCCCAACTTCAGCTACTGATTAGTAAATCCGGCAGGCTAAAGTATAATCCTAAGAACAGCTAAAGTTTAAACCTGTTCAAGTCAGGAAGAGAATGGTAGCTGCCATCTTAACTCCACACATGGCATGAGAGGAAGCGGGGCAGACTGAAAATCACAGTACTGGTAGGGATCAGCTTCTTTCCATCCAGATCAGATTGCAGCTCTAGGCTAAGCCCCAGGCCCACCTCTAGCAGGGAAGAAACTGCAGGGACCTGTGACAGCTTCTCCGGGAAAGTACAGGTCACAACGCAGAGGCAGATCTTCATCCTACTCTGGCAGTGCAAGCCACCTCAGGAGCTACTCTGTGGCTGGAGTTGGAAGCTCCACTTGCCAAAAACAGGGGAAGAAGAGACTGTTGGGCACCAATATCAGCTACTGATTAGTAAATTCAGCTGGCTAAAGTATAACCCTAAGAACCTGTCCAAGTTGGAAAGAAGCCAGTAGCCACCATTTTAACTCTGCCCCCAGCATAAGGGGAAGGCGGGCTGAATGAAAATCAGTGACAGTAAGGACCAATTTCTTTCATCCAGATCAGCCTGAAGCCTGTGCCTAGGCTTTAGCCCCACCTCTAGCAGGGAGGAAAATGGCAGGCCCTGCATCAGCCTCTCTGGGTAACTGCAGGGATATTTGGTTAGTACAGACCGAAAAGTTGGAAGTCTACCAGGGCAAC
>PVKH010033811.1:0-11957 GCA_004027955.1 Chaetophractus vellerosus
GCTCTGCCCTGCCCATGGTGGCTTTGCCCTGCCTGCGGGGGCTTTTACCCTGCCCACCGCGGCTTTTTGCCTTCTCAAGCCATCCGCCTGCCCAGAGAGGCCCCGGGGACCGAACCCAGGGCCTCCCATGTGGTAAACTGGTGCCCTATCCACTGGGCTATACAGCCGGCCCCCTAATCCTTTTAATATGCTGTTTGATTTGGTTTGCCAGTATTTTGTTGGGGATTTTTTCATCTATTTTTGTAAGGGATATTTGAAATTTTCTTTTCTTGTACTTTCTTTCTTTCTTTCTTTTTTTTTTTTGTTACTTTTCCCCCCTCCCCTTTCTGCTTGCTCTTGCTGTGTGTCCATTCTTCTGTGTTTTTTCTATGTCTGCTTCTTGTCTCCCCCAGTCTTTGCGGCGACGCGCCGAGTCAGCCCTCCGCGGAGGTGGCTCATTCCGTTCGTGGGTGGCTCCATTCTGTTTTTCACGGGCGGCTTCGCTCCATGTTTTGCGGGCAGCAGGGCTCCATGTTTTGCAGGCTGCCCGGCTTCCACGCTTCGCAGGCGGCAGCTCTGTGTTTCAAGGGTGACTTTGCCATGCCCGTGGGGGCTCCGCCCTGCCCGTGGCGGCTTTTTGCCTTGCCCACGGCGGCTTTTGCCCTGCCCACGGCGGCCTGCCTTTCTCAAGGCCGTCTGCCCGCTCGGAGAGGTCCCCGGGAACCAAACCCGGGGCCTCCCATGTGGTATACCGACGCTCTTATCCACTGAGCTATCTAGCCGGCCCCTCTTGTGCTTTTTTTATCTGGCTTTGATACCAGCATAATGCTGGCCTCATAGAATGAGATAGGAAATTTTTCCTCTTCTATTTTTTGGAAGAGTTTGAGAAGGATTAGTGTCAATTTTTCTTTTTAAAGATTTATTTTTATTTATTTATATATCCCCCCCTTGCTGCTTGTGCTCGCTGTGTCCACCTGCTCTGCATTTTTCTGTGTCTGCTTGTCTCCCCCTGTTGCATCATCCCGCTGAGTCAGCTCACCACACGGTGGCTTGCCTTCACCAGGTGGTAAACCACAGCCCAACCAATTGAGCCACAGCTGGTTCCCTCAGTTTTTCTTTAAATGCTTGGTAGAATCCAGCAGTGAAGGCATGTGGTCCTGGATTTTTGTTGGTTAGATGGTTTTGATTACTGATTCAATCTCTTAACTTGTTACAGGTCTGCTGAGATCTTCTATTCCTTCTTGAGTCAGTTTAGGTAATTTTTATGTTTCTAGGAATTTTCCATTTCATCCAGGTTATCTAATTTGTTGGCAAACAATTGTTCATAGCATTCCTGTTTTAGTTTGCGAAGGGCTGCCAATGCAAAATACCAAAAATGGGTTGCTTTTACAATAAAGATTTATTGGGGTAGAAGCTTACAGTTCCAAGGCTATGAAAATGTCCAAATCAAGACATCATCAAGAGATGCTGTCTCACCAAATTGCAGCTGTGGGTGATCAGGCACATGGCAGCATCATCTAAAGATGCTTTCTCTTGGAGCTTAGCTGTGGGCAATTAAGCACATGGCTCATCTCTCCCCTCTCTGGTTGCTTCAGCTTGGGTTGCTCTGCTGATTCCAGCCTCTGGCGTTTCTCTGTCTGTCTGAGCCTGCAGGTGATCCTGGAATCCTCTTTCACGTGGCAGGATAAAATAGCAGCTCTCTCTCTCTCTCTCTGTCTCCGCATGTTTCTCCCTGGTCTGCTGTGTCTCCCATTGTCTCTCTGTGTCTCTTTTTGTTGTGTCATCTTGCTGCACCAGCTCTCCGCTCAGGCTAGCACTCCGCTTGGGCCAGTACTCCCATGTGGGTCAGCATTCTGCACCCGCCGGCTCACCATATGGGCTAGCTCACTGTGCAGGCCAGCTCACCTTCACCAGGAGGTCCCAGGAATCGAACCCCCTGGGCCTCCCATATGGTAGACAGGAGCCCAATTGCTTGAGCCACATCCGCTTCCCATCTTTCTTCTTTTTTAATGTAAGCATTTACAGCTATAAATTTCCCTCTCAGCATTGCCTCGCTTCATCCTGTACGTTTTGGTATTCTGTGTTTTCATTTTCATTTGCCTCCAGATATTTTCTAATTTCCCTTATGATTTCTTTTTTGACCCATTGGTTATTTAGGCGTGTGTTGTTTAATTTCCACATATTTGTTATTAACTTCTGTTATTAATTTCTAGTTTCATACCACTAAAGGCAGACAAGATATTTTATATGGTTTTAATCTTTTAAAATTTGAGATTGGCTCTCTGACCTAACATTTGGTCTATCCTGGAGAATAATCCATGTGCACTTGAGAAGAATGTGTATTCTGCTATTGTTGAGTAGAGCCTTCTATATATGTCCCTTAGTTACAACTGGTTTATGGTGTTGTTCAAGTCCTCTATTTCCTTATTTATCTTCTGTCTAGATGTTCTATCAACTATTGACTGTGGTGTGTTGATGTCTGCAATTATTATAGAACTATCTATTTCTCCCTTCAATTCTGTCAGTTTTTGTTTTATATTTTTGGGTTTCTGTTGTTAGGTGTGTATGCTTATGTTATATATTCTTGCTGGATTGAACCTTTTATCAATGTATAATGTCCTTCTTTGTGTCTTGTAACTCTTTTTGACTTAAAGTCTATTTTGTATGACAATATGATCACCACTCTGGCTGTCTTTTTTCCCCCCCTTTGCATGGAACATCCTTTTTCCATCCTTTTACTTCCAACTTTTTTGAGACTCTGTATCTAAAGTGAGTTTCTTGTGGACAGCATAACCTGCCTGTTTTAGTTTCCTAGGCTCCTTAAAGCTTGAACAATGGGAATTTATTAGCTTACAGTTGTAAGGCTGAGAAAATGTCTAAATCAAGGCATCATCAAGGTGATGCTTTCTTCCCAAAGACTGACTGCCAGCAATCCTTAGCTCCTCTGCCACGTGGCAAGGCACATGGCAGCATCTGCTGGTCTCTCCTTTCTCTTCCAGGTTTCATTGATTTCAGCTTCTTGCTTCCTGACTTTCTCTCTCTTTCTCTGTATTCATTCCATTTATAAAGGACTTCAGTAATAGGATTAAGACCCATCCTGAATGAGGTGGGTCACACCTTAACTGAAGTAGCCTCATCAAAAGGTCCTACTTACAATGGGTTTATGCCCACCGGAATAGCTTAGATTTAAGAACATGTTTTTCTGGGGTACATATAGCTTCAAACCACCACATTGCTGATCTCTGCCTTTTAATAGGAGAGTTTAATCCATTTACTTTTAGGAAATAACTGATAACGATATACTTATGCCATTCAGCTATTTTTTTTTTTTTTGTATTTCTTGCATTTGTTGTTGTTGTTGTTGTTCCTCAATTACTCCCTTCAGGCCTTTAAAAACTTTTAATTTATTTTTTGTAATGTACTGTTTTGATTCCCTTCTCCGTTCTTTTTCTCCATATTTTTTAGGTTTTTTTTCTTAGTGGTTTACTATTTGATTAAAATTAACATCTTAAACTAATAACAAACTAGTTTGAACAATACAATGTAGTATCAATAGTAGTCAGGGTTCTCTAGGGAGACAAAACTCACAAGAAGATATCTATAAATAGTATATTTCATAAAAATTGTCTCACATGATGTGGGGATGCACAAGACCAAATTCTGTAGGGCAGGTTGCAAACCAGGGGCTCTGATGAAGGTCCTTGATGAGTCCCCTAGGAGATGCTGGCCATCTGAAGTAGAGATGGGAATTCTTTCTCTGAGTGCTGGAATCACTTCCTCTGTTAAAGCCTTCAACTAATTGGATGAGATGTCACTCATTGCTGATGGCAGTCTCCTCAGCTAATTGTAGATGTAACCAGCCATCTAGGCAATCAACTCACTGATGATTAAATTTCATGAAATGCCCTTTTATTACAATTATTCCAGTGCTTGCTTGAACAAACAACTGGATACCATTACCTGGCCAAGTTGACACCTTAGCCTAACCACCACAGTAGTATACAAGAACTCTAATTCTATAAATATCTATTTTCCCTGTTTAGTATTATCATTTCAGATTACATCTTTATTCATTGTATGCCATGAACAGAGATTTTAATTATCATTTTATATTTTTGTCTCAGAAGTCACAAAGTGGGGAAAAGCAATCATGAACCAAAGGTACAATAATACTGGATTTTATATTTACCAATGTGGTTACCTTTACCAATGCTCTTTATTTCTTCTTATGATTTTACTTCCTAATGTCCTTTTATTTCAGCCTGAAGAACTCCCGTTAGCACTTCTTTTTTTTTTTTTTAAGTTAAAAAGATTTGTTTTCCATGCTTCAAAAGGAAAAAAAAAAGTTCTTTTTTATATCATTCATACATGAACATACAAAAACTATAAGTGTCTGGTAAACATCGTGATCTTACAAAACAAACATGCATAACATCATACAGGGCTCCCACACATCACCCCCCCCACACAAACATCCTGCATTGTTGCGATAGCATTTCTTATAGAGCAGTTCTTCTAGTAATGAAGTCTTTCAGCTTTAGTTTATCTGTAAATGATTTAATTTCTTCATTCATGAAGGATAATTTTGCCAGATATAGAATTCTTGGCTGACAGTTTTTCTTTAAGGATTTTAAATATGCCATACCACTACATTCTGGCCATAATGGTTTCTGAGGTGAAATCAGCTATGGACTGAGTTCCTACAATGGTGCATCATGGGAACACAGGTTCAGGGCACAATAAGAACTTTCAGCAAATGACCTCTTTATTACTTGCACAGCACAAAGAGTCCAAAGGAGCAGGGGAAGAAATCCCATCACAGCCGATTTCCCAGGGTGGCCAAAAATTGATCTGGGGTTGATGCATGGCAGCTCTGCATGACCCACTCCGTGCTGGAGAAGAGACAAATCTATACTGTTTGTGTTTTTTTAATCCACCTTGGGGAGTGGGGGCACTGCTACTGAGAATTCCTGTCCCAATAAGCATTTGGGGCTGCTTGTTTCTGGTTTCCAGGTTTAAGGTCTGGCCAGGCCTTTTCATTAGATTTACCATTGCCCCCAGGTTGTGGAATGGACACAATAGAAAAGGAGGTGGGGATAGGAGAAAGGCAGAGGATGGCTGCTTAGTGTGTGTTTGTTACTTCTCCAGAGAAGGAGGTGGGGGTAGGTGAGGTCTGGGCAATGCCACTTAACAGATGTCTGTGACTTCCCTTACATCAACTATTAATCTTATTGAGGATCACAGAGGTGACAAATTATTTCTCTTTTCTGCTTTTTACATTCTCTCTGCCTTTGGATTTTGTCAATTTCACTATAATGTTTCTTAGTGTAGATCTCTTTGAGTTAATCTTGTTTGGAGTGTGTTGAACTTCTTGGATGTGTGTATTTGTATTATTTATCAAATTTGGGAACTTTTCAACTAGTATTTCTTCAAATACTTTTTCTGCCCTCTGTTCTTTCTTTCTTGCCCTTCTGGAATTCCTATGATGCATATGTTGGTATGCTTAATGGTGTCCCACAAGTCTCTCAGGCTTTGTTCATTTTTCTTCATTCCTTTTTCTTTCTACTTCTCACATTGGATAATTTCATTTGTCTTCCCTCCAAGATTGTTTATCCTTTCTTCTGCCTGCTGAAGTCTGCTGTTGAAACCCTCTACTGAGTTTTTCATTTCAATTATTGTACTTTTCAGCCTGAGAATATCTGTTTGATTCCTTTTTATAATTTCTATCTCTTTAATTTGCTCAATGTTTTCTTATTTCCTTTAGCTCACTGAATATATTTGTCATCTGATTTAAAGTCTTTGACTAAGAAGCCCAATGTTTGAGCTTCCCCAGGGATGGTTTCTGTCAAATATATTTTTCCTAAGAATGGGCTATACTTTCCTTTTTCTTTTTGTGTTTTGTACTTTCTTGTTGAGAACTGGACAGTCTAGGTATTAAGTAGTTGTCACTCTGGAAATCTAATTCTTCCACTCCTCTGGCACTGCTGGCTGTTTTCTTGTTGAGGGCTGAAGCTGTCAGTCTGTGACTTTTCCAAGCTATTTTTGCTTTCAAACTGGGAAAGGAAGGAAAGGAAAAAAGAGCAGTACTCTCTTTAGGACTCCTTACCATTCTGCCTGTAGGTTGAAACAATGGCTGCTCTTCTTGCTGCTTTTGATGATCAAAAGGAGAAATCAAAAGCAGTAAGACCACACACACCCAGTTTTTTGGAAGATCTTGTCCTTATATCCTACCCTGGCACCAGCAAGTGGCACCAGGGAACAGGGGCTACTTTACCCACGATTGCTTGCCATGTGGTTGGAGATGGGGGATAGTAGCTACTACACAGAAGGTGAAATTCACCAATATTTACTGCAATTTACCAACCTCTTCATTCAGCTCTTCCCTGAATGTTGCAAGTGCTCCACTGGTCTCCAGAGTTCCAAAATAGTTGGTTCAAACAGTTCCTGCCAGTTCAATAGATGTTTTGGTTGAAGGACTGTTTCCTGAAGCTTCCTACTCCACCATCTTCCCACAATCTTCCCCTCCTTCCAAATTCCTGTAGTTTTAAACCTCCCAGATTGTGGTACTTTGTTCTGGCAGCCCTAGGAACGAATAGAGTGCCTATGGAATTCCGCAGATTACACAATCAAACCAGGGAACATACTTCACAGTAAGGAAACAGGCCTAGGCCAATAAGAAGGAAAGCTTATGGAATTTTCATATACCCCATATTCCAACAGCAGCAGGAATGTAAAAATTTCAAACAGGCTATTAAGAAAACACTTAAATCCAGGGTGGGGGGAATTGAAAGACATAAAACTTAAAGACTGTGGGAGAATAAAAGAAAGAATTTATTACTCCACCAAAGGCCCACAATGGGGGAGGAAAGAGAAAATGGCATTTGTAGCATGAAATAGTAATGGGGAACAAAATTTCCTTGGAACCTTATAATTATCTCAAACAAACAAACCTAATCTCATAGGTTATGTATTTCAGAACAGGCATTTATGATGACAGCCACCTAGTCCTGCAGACTGACTAGCTTTTTTTGAATAATTATCCTAATTATCTGGACACCATATACCCATTTTTCCTGTAAATAGGCTAACCATAACTCAATAGTTTCATTCATGACCTGATTGCCAAGGTGATAAAAACTCCATCCAGATCAAACCATGATTGGATACAGACCCAAAGACATTTTTACTATAATTAACAAACATGCTATGATCCCAATTACAACTATCATGATAAAGATGAGGTCGATTTAACCTCAACCAGAGGGATCACAAATGAGGAAATTGGGGGGCTGGCTGTAGCCCAGTGGATGGAGCGCTGGTTCACCACATGGGAGGCCCCGGGTTTGGTTCCTGGGGTCTCTCCGAGCAGGCAGACCGCCTTGAGAGGGCAAGCCGCCATGGGCGGGCAGAGCCGCCGTGTGCAGGGCAAAAAGCTGCCACGGGCAGGGCAAAGCCACCACGGGCAGGGCAAGTCGCCCACAAACAGAGCAGAGCCGCCTGTGAGCGGGGCAAGCCTCCTGTGCGGTGAGCTGACTCGGCGCGTCGCCGCAATGGGGGGAGACAAAGCAGACACAGAAGAACGTAAAAATGAACACAGCAAGAACAAGCAGAAAGGGGGGATATGTAACAAAACAAAGAAACAAACAGAAACAAACAAACAAAAAAAAACAAATGAGGAAATTGGCTGCATCAGAGAAATATCAGTAACAATAGAGCACCAGACATGGATCCTGTGGGCCTCAGCACATACTTAGACCCTAATTTTATAGGCATCTGTTAGTAGCAAACCCAGCAGGAGTGACAATGCCTTTTTACTTCCTTGAGGGAGACAAGTGAACTAAAAGTTGGAGAAGAAGAGTTATGGACAACATCCCCAAAGGATTTTGCTGGTCATTAGGAAGAAAAAGAAATAACAGAACAGACATAAGAGAGGATACCACAAATGCTCATGGATACTGAGCAGAGCAAGCTTAAGAGATACATGGAAGAATTATAACAAAAATGCAATGGGTGGAGTTTTCTCTTCCTGGTTGTCGAGACTATGTGCAATGGACATTTTTTTTTGGTACTCTTCGTATGACCTGAGGAATTGGACACATTGTGACATTATTGATATAAAGAATATGCCTTGTTTTGATTCTGATAATATTGATTTGAGTCTGTTGTAAAACAATAAGAATGGGGGGTGAATTATAGAGTATCAGTGTTTATGAATTATCCCGGGTCTAGCCACAACTTCTGATCAATACCAACACCTCGGGGTTGCCTGCATCCCAGTGAAGGCCACTTCTCATCTCATCAGCATCAAAATACAAGGGTTGCCAATCTGCATTTCTGTAAAACTCATAGTCAAGTGGGAGGAGAGGCAAGTAAGTACAGTAATCATATAGAGGATTAACATGTTAGGGGTTGCTAAATTGCATACAATCAGTCATAGCAAGGGTGGGAACTGCAACACATGGAGGGAAATTAATCACAGAAAGGTAAGTCCCGTAGAATAAAAGAAGTCATATTGTGATGCTACTTGCTGCCAAATGCAGCAGAGCACATGCTGTCCCTCACTCTCAAAATGCCTGAGGGTCAGCCAGAGGCTAATATCAGATCCTGTCCACAATGACAGTCTAGGCAGAGGCCGAGGAGACAAGGAGCATTCATATCAAGAAGGTGACTAATGGACTGTCTTCCTCTGCAGTTACCTACCTGGAGGTTTAAACACCGTGCCCGAAACAACGTGTATGTGTGGCTGGTGTAAAAAGAGGAAGGTTTATACTGAGTGGGTGAAACACTATTATCCTGGATAATCCTTTATTATATTGAGTAATTCTATAACAAATATACACAATTTTCAAAAGGCTCTCTCTGGTTGATGTCCACGTTACATTGAAGCCATTCAGGGTTCACTGGAGGTTTTAGCCCCTCCCCACCATCCTTGTCAGTGGATAACTCCCAGGCATACCGATTCAGTGTAGATGTCAAAGGGAGACTCGACTGTAGAATATGATCATATACATGCTGACCCCCAATGGCAGCAGGGGAAAGCACTAATACTGCTTCCACAGTGTCCATGTAAATGGTACCTTAAGTATAAGGCAGCCCTGCCTCCACCCATCCAGGGTAGGGAGACATTACAACCCTTCACTTCTGTTTTTGGTTGGGGATTTGTGACAGTTTGAAGCTTTTTGTGGGGCCCAGAATAGATTATTTTCTTGAAGCTAATCCATTCCTGTGGGTGGGTCCCTTTGAGTGGATTGGATTCAGTTTGGGGCCCTTTGGTTAGATAACTTCAGTGAGGTGTGACCCAGGGTGGATCTTGGTCCTCTTGCTGGAGTCCTTTATAAATGGAGGACTGAAAGCAGAGACACAGAGGAAAAGCTGCAGGATGGAGAAGGAACCCAGAAGCTCAGAGAGGAACCCAGCAGGAAGCCACAGATGGAACAGCCAGAAGCTGAAGCAAAGAGACCCAAAGAGAAGCAGTTGCCTCCATGTGTCTTGCTACATGGCAGGAGCCCAGGATCACCAGCAGCCAACTTTCGGTGAGGCAGCATCTCTGATGATGTCTTTTTTTTTTTTTTTAAGATTTATTTTTATTTATTTATATATGCCCCCCTCGCTGCTTGCTCTTGCTGTGTTCATTGCTTTTGCATTCTTCTGTGTCTGCTTGTCTCCCCCTGCTGCAGCATCACCGCGCCGCAGTCAGCTCACCGCGTGGTGGCCTGCCCTGCCCGCGGTGGCTTGCCTTCTCGAGGAGGCCCCGGGAACTGAACCTGGGGCCTCCCATGTGGTAAACCAGGGCTCTAACAATTGAGCCACAGCTGGTTCCCTGATGATGTCTTGATATGGACATTTTCACAGCCCCAGAACTGTAAGCTTTTAACCTAATAAATTCCTATTATAAAAGCCAACACATTTCTGGTACAGTACTCCCAACAGCCTTTAGGAAACTAAAGTAGGATTCTTCCCTTTCTTTCTCACTGGATCTTGGAAAAATGGATGATGACATCAAAAAATGCTTGTGCTTTGTACATACTTTGTGAATCTTGGTCTATGTTTAAAGTATCCCTCATCTAGAAAAAGAGCCTGCTTCTAACCATATCTCTGGAGCTAGAACACTAATCTTTAGTCAAAGGATTATGTGGATGGGATTCACATTCATTCATTTAGCAAACATTTATTAAGCACCCATGTGTCACGCATTGTTTCTGGGTGCCAGAATGTAGCAGTGAACAAGGCAGTAAGATTTCCATTGTTGAGAAGCTTACAATCTAGAGGGTGAAGATATATAATAAGCAAGTAAACAATAAGACAAAAAATGAATACAATCATTTCAGATGTGAGAGGCTTTAGGAGAGAAATAAACAGGGATGTGATAAAGTGAACAGGGGTGCTGGAAGGGTGTTTACTCTGAGAGGCTGGCTGTTCAGGGAGGCCTTTTCTGTGGAGGTTACATGTGAGCTAAGATCTGAAAGAGCCAGACATGTTAAGAACTGGAGAAGAGCATTCCTAACAGAGGGAACAGCAACTGCCTTTAAAGGCCCTGATGCAGAAAGTACTTGGCTACTGTGGCTAAAGCAGAGTGAGTGAGGAGACAGTAGTAATATGAGGCTGGAGAATTAGGAGGGGCCAGATCATGAAAGGTCCCTGTATTAGTTTCCTACTGCTGCTGTAACAAATTACCATAAACTTAGTGTTTTAAACAATTTATCTTACAGTTCTGGAGGCCAGAAGACTGAAATGGGTTTCACTGGCTAAAATCAAGGTGTCAGTTGGGTGGCATTCCTTTTAGAGGTTCTATGGGAGAATCTGTTCCTTTGCCTCTCCAGCTTTCAGAGGCTGCCTGCATTCTTTGGCTTGTGGCCCTTTCCTCCATCAAAGTGAGCAGTGTAGCATCTTCAATCTCTCTCTGACTTTGCCTCTATGCTCCCTCCCTCTTTCACTTCTAAGGACACTTGTGATTCCATTGCGCCCACGCAGCTAATCCACGATAACCTCCCAACTCAAGATCCTTAACCTAATCACACTTGCAATATAACTTTTTGTCAGATAAGTTAACAAATTCACAGGTTCCAGGAATTAGGACATGGACGTTTTGAGAGGTCATTCATTAGCCTGCCTACAACAGCTGTAAGGTCGTAATAAGGAGTTTAGATTGTATTCAAAGTGCAAAGGGATGACAAAAGGGAATGACATCTGATTTATACTTATTTCTTTTTTTGTTGTTGACTGATACAGAAGAGGGCCTAGGATAGAGGCCAGAAAAACTCCAGCATTTAGAAACCAATAGAAGAGGAGGTAGCAAAGATTGAGAAGTAGACACTGAGTGAGGCAGAGAACCAGAAGGTACTGTCCAGAAACCAAAGAGGGACATTTCAAGATGGCAGGAGTGGTTAATCATGCTGGTGATTGCTGAGAGGAGGCCAAAGCTGAGGCCACAGAGAAGACTATCGGATTTGATAGCATGGAAGTCATGGTAACCTAGATACATGGAGCTGTAGAGGAGTGATAGGATCATAGGCCACACTGGAGTTGGTTGAGTAAATAGGAAATGAGGAAGTAAAGAGAGCGTAGACATGTGCTGTCCATTGTGGTAGCCACTGGCCATATGTGGCTATTGAGCACTTAAAATGTCGCTAGTTTGAATTGAAATGAGCAGGTAAGTGTAAAATACACACCAAGTTTCCAAAACTAAGTGTGATAAAAACATTAATTGGGGCCGGCTCAATAGCCCAGTGGATAGGGCGCCGGCATACCACATGGGAGGCCCTGGGTTCGGTTCCCGGGGACCTCTCCTAGCGGGCAGACTGCCTTGAGAATGGCAAGCCACCATGGGTGGGCCAGAGCCGCCGTGGGCAGGGCAAAAAGCTGCCACGGACAGGGCAAAAGCCTCCACGGGCAGGGCAGGTCGCCCGCAAATGGAGCGCAACCAGCCACCCGCGAACTGAAGCAAGAGCCGGCCGTGAATAGAAGCAGAAGCCGCCCAC